>CAUYQV010041437.1:0-44544 GCA_963574575.1 Galagoides demidoff
CAACATTAAATACTTTACAGCATTGTTAGAAAGATAGGAGAGAGCAGGTGTGGATGTTTGGTATAAACTTTAAGAACTATGCAAGCTATAAATTAGTTTCATAGTAGGGCTGAGTACATTGGATACTTTTTCTTCCATTCTTGAGATACTTTGCTAATAAGAATATTTTCCAGCTCCATCCATGTAAACATGAAGAAGGTAGGGTCTCCATCCTTCTTTAAGGCTGCATAGTATTCCATGGTGTACATATACCACAATTTATTAATCCATTCATGGGTTGATGGACACTTGGGCTTCTTCCATGACCTGGAAATTATGAATTGGGCTGCAATAAACATTCTGGTACAAATATCTTTGTTGTAGTGTGCTTTTTGGTCTTCTGGATACATACCTAGTAGAGGAATTATAGGATCAAATAGTAGGTCTATTTTTAATTCTCTAAGTGTTCTCCAGATGTCTTTCCAAAAGGAACATATTAGTTTGCAATCAAAACTAATTTATAACTTTCATAGGAAAGCTATAACCCAATTATAGCCCAAGAATACAGGGGAAGGGCAGAGGGACAGGAAGGGAGGGGGGAGGATTGATGGAGGCAGGGTGATTGGTGGGATCACGCCTATGGTGAATCTTATAAGGGTACATGTGAATCTTTCTAAATGAAGAATATAAATGTCTTAACACAATAACTAAGAAAATGACATGAGGCTATGGTAACTAGTTTGATGAAAATATTTCAAATTGTATATAAAAATAGCACACTGTACCCCATGACAGTATTAATGTACACAGCTATGAATTAATTTAAAAAAAACTATGCAGGCTTCGTTATTTTTACTATCTTTTTATTATGGTGATAGACTTAATGTCATGTTTCTTTTGTATTCCTAAATCAAATTTAACCTGTCCCAGATACCACCAAATTGGCAAGAAACTCAATTTCAGTTACTATTAATGAAAGTTCCCTCCCACTCTCCCCAGGATCATTCACAGGTATCACGGGACTTTCATGGGTCCTAACTAACATTTCAAGAGGGCCATCTTTGGTCTACGCTGCTCACTGCAAACATGCTGAATATGCAAAGCCAGGTGGCTCATCAAGACAGGAGACTTCATATTTCTGTATAACCCTGAGACATAGGCTTTTGCGGGAGCTCCCAACGAAGTCTGGAGTCTAGGTGGGCTTTCACTTGGGGGTTCCTGGCAACACTGTGAGGAGTAGGATGTTGTTCACTGTTCACAAGCCTACAGGTTTACACCCATTCTCAGATTTGGAAATACATGCTAGTTCCCCAAGTTGTCCACATCCATCTCTACCCTCCAAGCATGCTTCATGCCTTCTTTGAACACATCTAGCATAATCCCTTCAGAGTGGTCTTCAAGTAACTTCTTGGGCCTTTGAGCAAAGAGAACACAAAGTCCCAATTTTACCTTCCTGTAGCCGAGATATGAACAGAGCACACAGTGATAGCCTTATAAACTAGTCACTCACTTTATTAATTAAAACAATGCATACATAACCAGAATACCGGAATGATAGGAAACCTACCAATGCAGCTAACTACAATGCCCATCTCTCAGTTTAATGATTCCCAAAGGTATAGATCAGGAATTTGAAAAGGACACTCAGGAGGGAGCACCTACACATAAAGTGTAAGTTGAGCACTGCTAATCCAAAGTCTGGAATCAGAAATATTTCAAAATCCAAAGGTTTTTGAGTGCTGGCAAGATACTCAGAGGATATATATATATATACATATATAGGAGCATTTTGGACTTTGGATTTCTGAATTTAGTATGCTCAATTTATAAGTATAACACAAATATTCCAAAATCTGAAGAAAAATAGAAACAAAATCTGAAGTACTTCTTGTCCCAAGTATTTCGGAGAAGGAATACTCAACCTGTATACCCTCCACAATTCTGACTACAATTATCATGATAGGAAGAAATCCCACATGCAATTCTCATCAGATGATTCTGATGTGAAGATAAGACTTAAATCCACTGAAGAAATCTGTCCTCTTGGGTGCCCTATTTCCAAAGAAAGAAATTTTTGTTTGAGAAGCTTCCAGAAGAATATACTTTTCTTTACAGAAGAACAGCTGCTTCTGCCAGCTATTCCCTAGGAGACTCTGTGTTAAGTCTCTGCTATCTTTGCATTATGGTATTTTCATCATCGCTGTAAGAATTTGTAGTCAAGGTGCTGGTATCATCAATAACAGAGCCCGCTGTTTAATGAATGAGTTACCCAGTGGCTCACCTACTGTGGGATTTCCTGCAAAGCTTTGCCATTTTCTGGTTATTGCATTGCCCTACGCATGGCATTTCACCACTTGTTTGATAACTGAGGTCGTTCTTGCTTGCCTTTAAGCTCAACGTGCTTCTTTTAACGTCCCATTGAACTGAGCAGCACTAGCTTCATTTGCCTGTGCACTACAGAAAGTCAAACGCCAAAGCACCAGTTTCCTCAGACTGCAAAACATTTACTGTCAGGTATGGAAACCAAGGAGACAGTAGTTGGGCTCTAATCTGTCTCCCTGGGTTGGCAATTGGAGCAGGTTTTACAGTCAGAGGGTAATGAGGTGCGATCTGATTGCATCTTGTGATGTGCTGCTGCCAGGGTTTGATCTGATTGGATTCTGGATCCTGCCATGTGGTGTCCACTTCATAACTCTGTCCCCAGTTGCCAGTCCAAGCACTTTGGCTCCATCTGTGGTTGCACTCTTCATTCATCTGGGTATACTTGAGTTATGAGACCTTCAGTCGGGGGGTCCCTGGCAACTGACAGATAACTCATAAGTTTGTTACATCAAAGTTGAACTTGATTGATCTGATGTGATTACACCTACCCTGGGGCGGAAGTTGAGGTGCACAAGTGAATCTGGATATTCTGGAACCAGGCTTTAGCTGATGCACAGTAAACCTGGGAGCAGCTCTCCTGCCCCACTGCCAATGTGGGTGCTACCACCAAAGGGTTCAGGCCACGTGAACTTGGCCAAGGAACAATCCTGCCAGACTTCAAATCTGCTAACTAGGAAAGTGATGCCATGCAGCTTACAGTCAGGCAACTAGACCAAAAGTAAAGTTTGAATCAGCCACACTGTTAAGCACAGATACAACCTCATGACATTCCTTCTGGCTCTAAAATATAGCATATTATTTGTTTGGCGGTTTTGAAGGCTTGGGGATTTATTTGGTTTGTTTTGAGTCTTCGTTTGTTCTTGGGTAAAATAAAAATAGTAACCCTTGCTTGAATCACAAGATTATTGTAAGAGGATCAAATAAAATAAAGTATGCAAACATATAAATGGTTTTGTCCAAATACAAGATATCATTTTTAAGGACTATAGATTCTCATTAGGAATCAATAAGCCAATGAAAGGGAATAAAACTAACCATAATTATTTTCATATAGCTGTATTTCTGTCTGGTTGCCTTATTTAACTAATTATTTCTTGGTTAAATGATTGTTATCCTGAATTGTCAAACAATTAAGCTACAGTTAAGTAACTTTAGACAGCTTCACTATCACAAAATCTTAGTTAAAGCTGGGGATGGAAGTAATGTGTTTAATTATTCCATTCTTTCCCGGACTATAGGATGGTCTAACTCTAAGATTTTCATCTTGGTAAGGAAATACTTATAATCTATATCTTCTTACATCAATGTATGCACTCTATTATAATTACTTCCTCTAGTCTGAAATTTAGGTGAAAAATCAGGTGACATTCAAATCTGGAATATATTAAATACCTTTGGGTTTGATTGAGTTGGATCTGTAAACAAATGACTTTCCTAAAAACATGAAGTCATATAAAATCTTTTACTATTAATGCCTTGTTCTCTTCTGACACCATAAATAAACCTCATTTCCCCTCAAGGATTAGTGAGAAAAGCACATTTTGAAAAATCTCTCTTTCTGCAAAGATATTAGGTAATCGCTACCCGCTGCCTTGTGCTTGCTTCTTTTTAGCTCCTAATGAAGAAAGTAAACAATGTTTCAAGTCAAGCATTTCTTGGAGCTCTGTGTTTTAAGCAGACTTCTACTATCTTGGCATTTCTACAAGGTCTGTTACATGATTTACAGTGAAACTGGCTGTGGTGAGCTGCCTAATCTCTACCAATGCCATGTAAAATCAGCCTTGCAACATTTTAACATTGTCTGCTATTACTTGTGACCCATTTTCTGGTTTCCTTTAGCCTCCTCTTTTGGGGGGGTGGGTGGGCAGGGATCAGATGGCAATTATTCATTAAATCAACTTTGATCTGAATTTTTTTGTCCTCTCATGGACAAGGGGGTTAAATATGTGATCTTTGGCATTTTTCAGAACTCATCTTCCCCATTATACAAATAACAAACAAAAACCCATCCTGGGATCTTTACTCCAAAACATAATGGGAGCCCCTTTAGGTATTAAGTCAGCAGTCATTACCATCATTATTATTTTTCCAAACCAGTTACCACTGCAATGCCAGTGACACTGTCCCTTCAGGTGTGCACATGCTACTTCTCTGATGCTAGTTTTATGTCACAGAAATCTTGATAAAGGTTGGTAGAATCCAAGTCAAAGCTCTTCCCTTCCTAGACCACCATCCTACTTTCCCTTCTGAAATCTTGATGTATGTTCAAGACTGTGATTCTGATAGTAGAAATAGCCTTTATTTTTAGCTACTTAAGCTTTTTTCCATGCCCCCCCCTTTTTTAATTTGGCTATCCTTAGAGCATCCATCACACTAGTCCGGTCATTCTAATTCCTTTCTTTTGTTCCTTGTTCATTTCATATGTATGAATATTTGCTGCTATGGGCTACACTCTGGACCAGTGTCTGTGAGGAGATCTAGAAACATCAGGCCAGGTCTGCTCCCAAGTGGCTTACAGTAGTACAGTGTAGAGTCCACAGCAATCTCTCCTACAAGGCTGAAAGGGACAAAAACACCAACTGTGAGATGGTGTTTGCTGCATGGAAGACATCTTGGAAGAGGTATCCTTCAGAGTGGACAGTGAAAGATCAATAGGATTTGGATGTATGGGGCTGGAGGAGGGAATGCCAAACAAAGAAAATGCTGGGGGACAAGCATAGTGGTAAGAATATTCCCCAGCCTGGCTCAGCTTGGCTAAATCATTAGGCCTCATGCAGGGAAGTCATGTAGAAGAAGGTTAGAGAGGTAGTTATCAGGTCATGGATTTTTGTGGTTAGTAATCAATCATCATGCTGTGGTACTAATCAATATAGAAACCTGTTCTCTCTCCTATTAAATGCTAGATTAAGCCTCCATGTTAAGTAGAGGGAAGAAAGGAGGGAAGGAGGGGGGAGGGGAATGTCAATAATAAATAAGTCACGTGCAGCCCAATTCATAATTGCCAGGTCATAGAAGAAGCCCAAGTGCCTATCAATCCACAAAAGGATCAACAAACTGTGGTATATGTACACCATGGAATACTATGCAGCCATAAAGAAAGATGGAGACTTTATGTCCTTCACTTTCACATGGATGGAGCTGGAGAATGTTCTTCTTAGCAAAGTAGCACAAGAATGGAAGAAAAAGTATCCAATGTACACACCCCTATTATGAAACTAATTTATACCTTTTATATCAAAGCTATAACCTAATACCCGCCGACGAATACGGGAAGGGGGGAGGGAGAGGGAGGGGAGAATAGGTAGGAGGGAGGGGGATTGGAAGGATCACTTCTGAGGTTTATCTTACAAGGGTACAAGTGAATCTAAGAGTAGAATGTGAACATTTTAAAACAATAACTAAGGAAATGACATGAAGGCTATGTTAACCAGTTTGATGGAAGTGTTTCGGATTGTGTGTGAAAACCCCACACTGTACCCCAGAAGTGCATTAATGTACATAGTACCATTCAATAAGAAAAAATAAAAATAAAAATAAATAAAACCTCTGTGTAGCCACACCCGTCTTTACATCCTGGACCAAATGCTGCCTTTTCCATGAAGCTCTCTAGCTGAGTGATTATTGGACCCTTTTCCGAAGTTCTTTCAAAGTAGTTTATATTTATACATAACAGATATTCAAACTTTTATTTCTTGTACCTGCATATCATTCTGATCTTCCAAAGTGTAATTTCAGAGATCTTGGCTTATACTTTTATGCATTTCTTAAATGGCTCAGCACAGTGCCTGATTCATTGGGAATTCAATAAATAATTATTGAATGTATAAATAAGTGGGTTTCTAATGAAACCTGCCTGAGCAGATCATTTGTTCACACCTGAGTAGGTGTGGCTTCTTCTGTCAATGCCCTAGCTCCTGGCAGCTTAGGCTACCTACTCATGGAGTGAATAAAAGTGTGGATTGAGTTGCTGAGCAACTGAAAGGATGTCCTATAGTATTCTTGGAATTGCCTAATAATGTCTGTGACCCATGTTTTCATTGTGTGTTTCACTTCTGTCCTAAAAATACTGGCTATGTGGGCATGTGTACTTTTTTCAGTGCAGAGTAGCAACATTTATTATCCCCTATTCAACCCAAGAGTGCTACAGCTCAGTTTTCCTTCTGTCCATGGAGGAGAATGGAAATGTTTTATATCCTTAGATCATAAACCTCAACACTTCCTCTGGTGATACTACTCTCTCCTTGAAAGCTGGCCACGCTCTGATCCTCATTTTATTATTGAGCCACCTCAAAAGATACATTTGCCTTAAATGTCTTACCTGACCAATTGTATTCCAGACTGTTGATGTGCATACCCAAAGTTCCTTCAGTATTTGTATGTGGGTCATGTATACTATATTATTTCAATAATCATAAATTTACTTATTCATTCAGCAAACATTTACTACATTTAAGCCCTGTATTAGCCAAGGTGAAGTTACAGAGATGCCTCAGACACATCTTATCCTCAAGAAATGTACAACTTAGGGCCGGGCACCATGGCTTATGCCTGTAATCCTAGCACTCTGGGAGGCCAAGACTGGTGGATTTCTTGAGTTCACAAGTTTGAGACCAGCCTGAGCAGAAGCGAGACCCCATCTCTAAAAATAGCCTGGCATTGTGGCTGGCTCCTGTAGTCCTAGCTACCTGGGAGGCTGACACGAGAGGATCTTTTGAGCCCAGGAGTTTGAGGTTACTGTGGGCTATGGACTCCACAGCACCCTACCCAGGGCAATGGAGTGAGACTCTGTCTCAAAAAAGAAAGAAAAAATAAGAAAAGAAATGTACAGCTTAGAAGGAAAGGTTACTCACACCTGCAGGCCCAGGTAGTAGAGACAAGTTATACAAAAGAGGTGCCAATAATATAGGAGCTCAGAGGAAGGAAAAGTTACTTTAAGCTGCATCTTGTTGGATTAGATTGAAATACAAATGGAGCTTTAATAGATGGAATTTGAACCCTTGTTCATTTATTGCTTTGTGATACTTTCATCCAGGGGTGTCCAACCATAGCTCCCAGCTAGCCATGGGCTATGAACTCTTACCTAAGAGTTGCCTTGTCTTGGGCCACACATTATATACGTAAATGCTAATGAAAGCTGATGAGTAAAAAGAAAAAAAAAAGTCCATGCATAATTTCTATGATATCCACCACCACACGTAAGAATTCATTGTAGACTATATATCAGCTCTATGAGTAGCAGAAATCTTTGCAATTCCCCTCAAGGAAATCCACTCCAGCATGCATTTCAGAGAAATGAAGATTATACCAACAGTCATGAAGGGAGGAAGGAGGTAGGTTTTACGTCACCCATTCAAAGAGCTCCTTTCAATTCAGTAGCCCATCCCCGCTACTTGTCTA
Source organism: Galagoides demidoff (assembly GCA_963574575.1). Lineage (NCBI taxonomy): Eukaryota > Metazoa > Chordata > Mammalia > Primates > Galagidae > Galagoides > Galagoides demidoff. The sequence goes on from CAUYQV010041437.1 coordinate 7,759, forward strand.
TTTCCCCATCTTTCTTCTTTTCACAGCCTGGAGGTGAGAGGTCCCTTCTGAAGTCCTCTCTGATGCTGCTGCTCTTGCTGGCTCTTGTCCCCCACCCTGCCTCTGCCTGACTGCTCTTCCCATCTCCCTTTGTCACAAAGCACCATTGATCCTTTTCGAAAACTCCCACCCACTAGCTAATGCTACATTTGTCAAAGGCCATCAGTATGAGAGTAAAGGTTTTACTGTACTCCACTTTTTTCACCATCTGCCTTCCTCAGAATTCAGGGACAGATTATGAAAACTTTTGGTCACCCTGTAATTATTTTATGTGTGCATGTTCCACTCTCAATTGCATCCCGACTTCCTTATGGACCACATCTTCTGATTCTTTGGAGGCTCTGTCTTTCTCTTTCATATCATAGTACCTGGTGTGGCGTTCCCCACATAGGAGACCTTGAGGAGGAAGAAGTGAAGCCTCATCTTGCAGGGCCACGGTGCTTGGGCATCACTCTGCCATGGGAGGCAGCGGTTGCAACTAAGTGATGTTTCTGCCACTAATATAATAGCTCGGGTCCCAGTCCCCATGAATAGCATTTGCTTCTCTTGACTTGGAGGACTCTTAGAAGCAGAAACTTCTGGCATCTCAGACCATAGAACAAAACTTGAGTGAGATGTGATGTCTGCAACCCCTGGGAATTATCATGAAGGAAGGCAAGTCTAAGGAAGGTGAGACAAAGACGAGTTCTCTGTCCCCCAGCTGTCACCTCCTATTAGCCACATCTAGTATTTATTATGACAATTTGACATTCTCAGATCCAAGAAGAAAGCATTATTCATTAACTCCAGTGGTGCATGCTGACACGTGACTGCCAAATACTTCCACCATCACTGTCAGAATTTCTTTCCATATGTTACGTTTTATAGATATAATAAATGTACACATGGTTTGCTTCCCTCTTTATGGTCTAATTGCTATAAATAGCCTAGAGCTCTTTCAACTTCACTGAACCATCATGTATTACAAGATTATTTATTCCTGTCTTCTGAAGAAGCATGTAGCATTAAAAAAATTTCAGAAATGAGATTCTAGCATGCAATGAAAACAATACTATAAATATATCCTATGCATAACATTAGCAGCATATAAAAAATACATTTCTTGATCTCTAGCCATGCAGGGAAAAGAAAATATATACCAGTTGCTGTTCAGTCCAGTATTAAAATGTATCTGAATGTTAAAGGTAAAATTAAACTATTTGAACTAGGTTTGCTACCTACAGTCGGAAGACGCTACAGGAAGTATTCTTTAAAAGGTGTTTATTCCTACATTTGTTAAGAATGTAGATATAGGCAGGCCCAAGGCAGCTCTAGGTCTTTATATCCCAGAAACAAACAAACAATAATAACAACAAAAAAAAAAAGTGAAAAAAAGAAGGAAGAATGATCAAGGGCACAGTAGTTGAGGGTAGTGTTATTCAGGGTGCTAATTTTTCAACAAACAAACAATTCCCCTCCTAGCTGAAAATCTGAGTTGCGTGCCAAGCATGTCTTACATATACGATACAATTCAGAGCTGAGGGGTTCTGTAGCCATCAAGTACCACTGCAAACTAGAGAGATGATGTGATTCCGAAAACTAATTACTGGAGAATCTGAGTCTAATACTTACAACTCTATTAACCCAGTTCTTTGATTGTCTTTGTTCTCCCACATCCACTGTACCATTTCTGATGACTGGAAGCTATTTTTGGAAGGGTCATTTTTACAATAAAATTTGTTATTTGTAGAAGGTTTTGTCTCACTGTTAGGAAATTTTGCTGGCATCTATAACCACTTGAACATTCTCCTTATGTCTGCTAAATCATCACAGTCCATTTTCTTCCTCTTTTACACAACTGCCATTCAGATATTCACGTGGAAAATAGTGCCAGGAACAGAGGTGCCACTGCATGGATTTGGGCCTTGAGATTTAAGAAATACCTAAATCCATTCTTGGGCCCAGTCAGCCCTCCTTCTTGTGGAATCTTAAGGAGATAAACACATAGGAAAAGAAAGCAGAGACCTGTTTTATTATTGGCTTTGCTTCGTGCCAAAACACTTGAAAAGTCCTAACTATTTGGTCAAAGGCATGAGAGACCCTCACTCTCTCCCCAAGTCTTACAATAGTGAACAAGAGAGATGAGATGAGACTGGCAGAGCACAGGCAATGAAGGGGAATTGGGGTGGGCACTGAGGGGGGGAAGGATGGTGCTGGTTGTTCTCACGCTCAGAGCAGTATGGTGCTGGAAAGCCATCAGAGAATGCAGGCAAAGAAGCCAGAGCTGTTTCTTCTTCTTCTTCTTCTTCTTTTTCCTTGTGCTTCTGGAGAACTAACAGTTTTGATAGTACGGAGGCATGAGGAATGAGGAGCCCTTACAAGTCCAAAAGAGGTGGTATTACTGCCTTCTAGAAAATATGGCTCAATGCAGGTCGTATCATATTAGTAATCCATCTAGTCTTTCCTCCTGTGAATGATGAGGGCAGAGCAACGTGTGCCAGAGAAATTGAGAACAGCCTCCGCCTCCCTCTTGAAGGTGGCATTATTGTTTTTCCTGTGTTCCGCTTACTCTACTTACGTCCCTACAGATATGTGATATGACTGCCACATCTTTTAGCATTCAGGTCATCCTCTTCTGAATGTGCTTCCGTAGTGAATGTTCCCCAGAATAGCATGAGAATCTCCAGATATGGTCTGACTTTGAGTCTATTTTTTTTTTTGATGCAGAGTCTCACTTTGCCATCCTTGGTAGAGTGCTACGGCATCATAGTTCACAGCAACCTCAAACTCTTGGGGGTCAAGCAATCCCCTTGCCTCAGCCTCCTGAATAGCTGGAGTACAGGCACCTGCCACAATGCCCAGCTATTTTTAGAGATGGGGTCTTGCTTTCACTCGCTTAGGGTGGTCTCCAACTCCTGAGCTCAAGGGATCCACTTGCCTTGGCCTCCCGGAGTGCTAGGATTACAGGCTTGAGCCAATATGCCCAGCCTCCTCAGTATCTTTGATTAATGCTATCCTTTGCTTGAGATGTCATCCCCTACCTCCAATGCTAGGAGAATTACAGGGGGCCGTGCACATGGAACCTGTTGACCAGACCTGATACATCGCACATGCTCAGTGGCTGGTGGTGCTGAGGGAGGTTAACACAACAGTTAAAGGGGCAGACCCTGAAAGCAGACTGTGTTTGGGATGCAGAAATCACTTAACATTTCTTTGCCATCAATGCCACTTCTGCAAAAAGAAGCTCATAATTACACCTTTCTCACATGTTATTATGAAGATTAAATGTGCTAATACATACAAAGTGCTCACAATGGTTCAGAATAATAAGTTCTTAATTAGTATTAGTTACTATTAATATTTGAGATTTAGTTCTGGCACCATCACCTTTGCTACCACCCATATCAGCAGAGTTGCTGTCAGGGTCCCTTCTTCAGTGCTTGTCTGGCCCTCACGTCATCCATTCACTTGTTCATCTCATTTATAACTATTTATAGAACACTTAACAGAAGCCATCCCTTCTAGTAAAAAGAGAGACACAAATAAAACTAGCTTCAAAGAAATCCCAACCTAGTGGAGAAGACCAACCTCTTGATGTAATAGTAGCAAAAGTACAGGAATAAAAAGTGAGGCCAGAAATGTGAACGACAAGACCTGACAGTTACAAAGGAGCACTCAGGTCCTCATCGCTACTTTGTCTGACTGTCTTCCGGGCTGACAGTGGAAATTAGGAAAAGGCCTTTCATTTCCTGTTTGTTCCTTTCCAACCATTCATTTTAAGTTTGACTTTCCTTTCAGTTTTACCACTGGTTTTCATTTTTTCTTTCCCTTCAATCTCAGGGCTGTGTACGGAGGCATCACACACTCAAATATGAACTCAAATGTAAGGTCCAGTAAGGAGCTGGAAACCGGGGAGCAGGCGCTGCGGGACTGAGGGAAGTGTGGCTGAGCTCACGCCAGGCTCGCGAAGTTACCACGTTCAGCTGGCTGCTACCACGAGGAAAAGCAGACAAATCATCCAATATTTCAAAATAATCCCCCAATTGAAACTTTTATGTGAAAACTTCTGGCTTTCAAATATTAAATTAATTCATTTAAAAAAGCCAGAGATACTATATGGCTCAAATAAAACAAGATTGTGGGCAGGGCACCGTCTTTGAGAATTTGAAATGGTAACTCCAGGTGAATGATTTCTTTTTTTTCTTAATATTTGTTTTTAAAAATGTCAAGCCTACAAAAAATGTTGATAGAATTATGCAATGAGTATCCACATATTCTGTATCTAGATTCATCAGCAGTTTCCACATTAATTTTTTTCTTTCTTCCTCAAAGACCTTTTCTCTTCAAAAAAAATAATAAAAATATATATATTATTTATTTTATTTTATTTTATTTTTGAGACAGAGGCTCACTTTGTCACCCTTGGTAGAGTGCTGTAGTGTCATAGCTTATAGCAACCTCAAACTCTTGGGCTCAAGCAATTCTTTTGCCTCAGCCTCCTGAGTAACTGGGACTATAGGCACCTGCCACGATGCCCACCTATATTTTTAGAGATAAGGTCTTGCTCTGGCTCAGGCTGGTCTCTAAGCTGTGAGCTCAGGCAATCTACCCACCTAGGCCTCCCAGAGTGCTAGGATTACAGTCATGAGCCACTGTGCCAGCTCTTCCTGTGTATATATTTTTAAAGAACCATTTGAAGTCAGTTGCAGACATTCTGACACTTCATGCCTCAGTAGTTCAGAATGCCTCTGTCAAGAAGACCTTCTCTTATATGATGGCAATATCATTAGCATCAAGATTCATTGTGTTATGCATTTATTATACAATTCCTGTAGTGAATGTTTTCTTAACACATACAATGATTTTTCATCTCCTCACCTAGTGTTTCCTTGAACAAAGTATGCTCTTTTATTCCTACCAAGGTGGAAACCTCACTTTCCTAAATCTACGCAGAATGTTACATCTATTTAGTTCTTGATGTCATGATCTATCTTTATACAAGTTAATAGTGAGGTGATGATATATTTCCTTCTTGATCACCTCATATTATATGCACAGCTTTATGGATGTGGGGTGTCGGGGCCCTATTCCACATCCTCATTCCTGTTGGCTCCTCAGAGGCTCGCTAGAGATCATTTCTTTTGCATAATCAGTTTTTCTTTTAGTAACAATCTATTTTTCCCTCTTCCGCAAAAGGCTTGTTTTTGTCATTTTATCTAAACTTTTTCTTCTGTTCTCTTCAAATTTCATTGTAAAGCTTTTCCAAACAGGTCCATTAAAGTGATTTGCTTGTTCATATACTCTTTTTTTGTGCAAATGTCAGCATTTTAAGGAAAAAATAGAACTTTGATGAAGGCTTCGAAGGAACCTTGTGAAAAGACAACTCTAAGTGAATTTTACTGTTCAATACTGATTAGAGTGAGAAGGTTTAAAGTTGATGTGTAAAAATATTTACTGTGCAAGTGGAAAGGAGCCCATTAACAGAAGACATTTTGGAAGAATGGGCTTGACTCCTGGCTTGCTACAGCCTGACCTGCATTGGAAAAAGTGCATTGAATAATGTCTTCCTATGAACTGTTAGGATTTTGTATCTGTTACTGCTTGAGGATCAGACTCATTAAGACTGCCAGAAAATGCATTTCCCATTTGGTTTCTGCCCCCTTGTTGACCACATATTGAAAGCACTAAAAGAAAAAGAATTAGAAGTTGATTTGTGTGAGATAAAACTTATGGAGGTACTGGTGCTATACATGACACATTGTAAGCAATTCATAAATAATAAGTTTCAAGTCCAGAGGAAATATCTCTATGTTGCTTTGACAGGGCAATGATAACTAATATTCATATGGAAGACTGAAGAACTGCCTGATTCTTCTGAATCATCAAAATATTTAATTATATTTATCATTTTGTGTGCTATATTGTACTTTTTAAAAACTAGAAATAATTGTTTATAGATTTATCTAACTAGATATTGCCTTCAATGTTTACTTATATAAAATGCTTGTCCCTATCCTGTATAATCAAACCCACCATTATCATCAGATCTTTTATGATGTGGTGTTTTACAGTTTTCAAATCCTTCTTTTGTATAAATATCTGATTTGATTCTCATTACCCTTTTGAGGTAAACAGGCAGGATAAATTCTCTAAGATAGTATTCTTATAAAATGTAGATAGTATTTTTTCTTATAAAATTCATACTTATGTGGATATGAGAATAAACTGCCAACCCTTTGATGGTTAGATCTTATAATAATGATTGTATTAATTTCTGTGGCTGCTGTAACAAATTACTATGGATCAGGTGTCTTAAAATAACAGACATTTATTCTTCCATAGTTCAAGAGGCCAGGAGTCTGAAATCAAAGTGTTGTAGGGCTATGTTCCCTCCAGAGGCTTCAGAAGAGATACTATTCCTTGTTTCTTTCACCTTTGCGTGGCTATCAGCATCCCTTGGGTTGTGGCTACGTTACTCCAGTCTCTTTCTCTGTGATCATATTGTTTCTTCCCCATCTCTGTGTGTCTCTTATTAAGATACTTATCTTTGAATTTATATCCCACCCACAGAATCTAGAATGAGCTCCTTATCTTGAGATCCTTAATTATGTTTGCTGAGACCATTACTCCATGTAAGGTCACATTCACAGGTTCCAGAGATCAGGATGTGGACATATATTTTAGGAGGCATTTTTCACCCTTAGATGATTTGGCTGGGGATTATGTGCATCATCAGATCTCTGATGCATGGTCCACATTCAGCAAATTTGGGGTTCTCTTTAATACTCTATTGCACAACCATGACTCTGATTTTTCTGAATTTATACATTGTTTAACTTCCTTGGTATACAGAAATGATTTTCTAAGGTCATGATGTTTTAATAATTGGGTTCTAAGCTTTTTCTAGTAACCACATTATTAACACAATTTACTCTAAGAAGAAACAGGACATTGAAAAGTTTGCAAAGATTGTGTATGTGGCTATCCATGTTTGCCTGTGGAAACAGTGAACCTCCGAATGGGTGTAGGGGATGTAGGGGTAACTGGCTGAGAGCCTGGGCTGGACACAGGTTGCTTGTCCTCAAGTCCCACTTCTCCCACTTATTAGAGTGTGGGCTTAGACAACCTACTTTATCTCTGCACGTCTCAATATACTCATCCATAAACAGGTCTTAATAATAGCAACAACAGAGTTCTGATCATTAAAAGAGTTACATGCAGAAGTGTTTGCCGGTGGAAATATTAGTGCTCGCTAATATTATCATCATCACTGTTAGTATTGCTATGGTCAAACAAGTACGCAGAACATAGTGCGACCTCATCTCTAATGGAATGAAAAAAAAATGGATGGTGGTGCTCCTCTGTCATCTCAGGTACGCAGGAGAGGCTGAAGCAGGAGGATTGCCTAAGCCCAGGGGTTTGAAGCTAGAGTGAGCTATGATTATGCCACTGGAAGAAAAAAAAGTTGACTTTTGGAAGTACAGTTTTCTATGACTTGCAGGCTAGGATTTATTTAGAAACTTAGGGTCTGATCATTCAATTTTGGAAAACAGAAGAAATTAAAGTAACAAAACCAATAGGTGCTAAAGAAAAAAATTCTAGGACTAAAAATGGTAATTACTGTTAAAGAGCTTAGCAACTTGAGCTGCTTTTCCACAACTTAATAATAAACTATCAAATTTTGCAACTGGCTGCCTGCCCTGATCAGGGATTTGGAAAAGTTGGGGAAAGACAGCTGGTTGTTAAATAGAACTATTTACAAATGATTTATTTTTGTCTTACGTGCACACATATGTGGTTTATTACCTGACAGAAACTCTGAGGTGATTCCTCTTCTTTTGATTCATTGTAGAAGTCAAACCAAAATGTTAGGGAGCAGAGAGGGGGCGAGAGTCATTTACCCAGGTGGTGCCAAAATGGAAGGAGTAATAAGGCTGCAGAATTCAAAGAATCTGAAGTATGCAGCCAACTTAGAAGACCTGGTGGGAGGCTAATTCAGGATTTCCTCACAGAGGGCCTTGTATAACAGGAGTTATTTCCTTGGCTGGCTTTTTATTCATCTGACGCCTGTTAATAGGGCAATCTAGAAACATGTGCAGCCAGGCTATAAAGGAGCTTCTGCAATGGAGGGACTCACAGCTTGCTCTTTTGGAAAACGTTTGTGACTCCAGGCTCATGGCAGCGCTTAGTAACTTATCCATGGACCCATGGATAATACAGGACCATACTCCACTCTCTTCTGAAAGCCACAGAAGCTCTAAAAACAGGAAGATTTTCGTTACTCATTTGGAGGTAGAACCTGACCTCAACTGACTGATGTGAGATTATTTATCATCGTAGTGTGTGATTCGTTTGTAGGGCTGCCATAACAAAGTATCACAGACTGCAAGGCTGAAACTAAAGAGATTTATTTTCTTACAGCTCTGGAGACTCTGAGTCTGAGGTCAAAGTATTAGGAACATCGGTTTCTTGCGAGACCTCTCTCCTTGGCTTGTGGGTGGGCGTCTTCTCCCTGTTTCTTTACTTGGTTTTACTCTTGCCTGTCTGTGTCTCAATTTCCTCCCCTTATAAGGACACCAGACATATTGGGCTAGAGCCTATTCTGATAACTTTATTTTATCTTAATTACCTCCTTAAAGACCTTATCTACACATATATCCAGTCACATTCTGAGATACTACAGGTTAGGGTTTAACATATAAATTTTGAGAGGATACAATTCAGCCTGCAAGAGTGGGAGTATTAATGTGTATCTTGCAGAATATTACTGTGTTTAATTATGGAGTGCTTCCCCAGATCCCACTGGGATTGATGTTTTATATTACATATTATACATACTGTATTATCTTCCTAATGTGATCTCAATTCTTACTTCAAACTGTATCCTGTCACAAGAGTTTCATGAGAGGGGCTATGGAGCCACAACAGTGCCGAACTTCTACCCCAGGCCAAGGCCTTGCTCTTATCCACAGAGTTAAATCATAAAGCCATGCAATGAAATGAATGGTCCCCAAGGTCCTCCCAACCTTTAAAATTTCATCAATTCTATGACAATGAAAAGAGATAGTTTTAAAATAAATTCTTGTCTTTTGAAAATTGCCAGCATACTTCAAGACCAATGCTTGTAACTGAGCATGTGTGTTTGGGTGAGTCTCAGGACCAGGCTGTGCGCATAGCAGATAGCCACAGAAACAGACTCAAGCTATCTGGGAAGAGAATTCTGGAATGCAGAGTACTTGCAGAAGTGTGGATGTGGTACCTTCCAAGAGTCCTTAATGCTTCCTCACTTTTTAAGGAGGGACAAGGAAGGAGGAAGGAAACCCAGAATGGAGCCTTCTGGAGCATGGGATGAAGGTAGCATCGCCTGGCAGCCAGGCAGGGCTTCATTTTAGGGGTTGCATGAGGAAGACAGAACCAAAGAATTAGGCTGAATTATAAATCTTGTAGGGCAGGAAAGTGTTCTTCCTTGCTTATGGAGAGCTCCTTGCTCTTGCGAACTGGTCCTCAGGAGATATGATACAGGCAAAAATTCTCTGCTGTTTCCAAGTCAACATAGCATTCAAAATAAAACATAAAAAGCTCTTAAGATTTATTTTAGTTAACTTTGAAGAACTGGTTAATGCCATGTGATGTCTGAAGTTTTTAGGTTTTTGAGGGAAATTTGCCTTTTAAAATAGTAATTACTGTTATGGGGCATTTGACTTTGAAAATATGTTTTGATACCAAATGTTTCATTAAAAATAAAATCTAAAAGGCAATACCTAAGAGAATGGTGCTGTGTTTGATGTCTTTTCACAAACTGAGATTTAAAAAAAAACCTTTTTTCCCCTAGTTTTGAAAAGCTTTCTGTTTTTTGAGAGTTCCATCCTGTTAGACATTTTTAGACTCTCCAAACACATGGCCAGATAGCTTACAAGAGGGCTGTATGTGAAGGACATTGGGTCTTAGAATAAAATTTGGTGCTACCCACACTGATGTCTTATCTTCTCTGAGTTTGAGTTAGTCTGAGTCAGTGGGCAGCACCTGGTGATTGGAAATACAACCAAGAATTTCCTAGGATCAAGGCTGACGACCACAGAGAATCAGAACAAGGTCATCTTGAGCTGTGTGAGAACCACAATTCCAGTTTCAGAGACTGTTGTAGAAAAGGACCAGGATGTGGGTAAGATTAGTTTTGCTTCCATTTCCTATGGAACCACCAAATAAACAGTGCCAAGGCTGTGTGTATGGCTGGGGCATGAGTGAGTGGACAGTCTCTTTAGCTGTGAAGACATGCTCTGGATTCAGTGGCCAATGCAGAGAATTATGACATGGAAGAAAAGCCTAGAACTAAGCAAGTGTTGGTTGAAGTTTAAGCCATGTCAGGATTTTCTAATAAAGAAACACTTGCTGTGCCACAATTTTGTATTCTATTAATATTTCTCAAAGAAGGCATCAGGCCCAGTCACCATACCCCTGAGAACCAAAGGCAGGAGCCTGAAGTTGTGGCCACACTGATTCTCCACACTTCCTTTTGGTAGGGCAGCACCATTTTAGTGAAGCCGAGATAAAACAAATCTTGGGCAAGCGTGATCCTTCTTCAAAAATGATTCCATGTATCCTCAGGCCTCTATTGCTGACCCAGCAGAGGCCCCCGGTAAACACCTAGCCTTCCACGTCCTGCTACACTCAGAGCTGACTTGGATTTGTTCCCTAGGGCAGCAATCCTACATTTGCAGGACAGCAGCAGCTACTGTGCCTTCTCTGCAGCTCTCCTGCCATCCTTTCTCTAGCACTAGGTCACAGGTTGGATGGATTCATCTCCATACCAAGGAGGGCAGTGCTTATTGACAGAGTTTCTTTTTATAGTTGATCCTTGGTCTGAGAGATTCTCAAATAATGAACCCACTGGACCACAGAGATCAGTGATAATATAGAATTTATTAGACAAAAAGGAGTATAGAAAGAAGGAAAAGCACCAGAGCCTCTGACAAGAGGAGGGGAGACCCAAGTGGGAAGTCTTCCTGGGTGGGTCTTTTTCTAGGGGTTATACATTGTTTTGTAAATTGGGAGCTCTAGAGATTTACATTTGGCCAGGACTTAGCAGACTTCAATGTTGAAGAGTGAACGAATGTAGTCCTTCCAGCTCTGGGCAAAAGTAGCAGGGAGTCCACTCCAGAAGATCCCGGCTTAAATGAAATACTGGAAAAACTGCTTTTCTCCTGTCTTGCTTATGTTCAGAGAGTGAAGTTTGGGGAGAAGGAGTCTGTTTGCTTAGGTCTGGGCAATGGAGGTTTTTGTCCAGCCCTGAATGGGGGAAGCCCGTGTCATGATCACACTGTGGGCACTTACAGAAGCATGCCTCTTAACCCATAGGACTTGCCAGCCTCTGCTCAGTATCTTCAAAGGCAGTAATCAGCATCAGGATAGGTGGTGACCATGTCTGTGATGCTGAACAACCACCATGCAATTAAACAGTCAAGATATAAATACAAAAACTAACATGATTGTGCCTTGTGGGAAAAATGTGGGCCACTTGAGTGGCATACAATGGGTGATATGTAGGTTTCAGGGGGAAGACAAGGCTGAAGGCTGGAGGAGTTGTGAGAGGCACTTTGGAAATGTTGAGTAGAGTCAAGCATTGAAAGTGGGCAGGAGGGCAGCCTGGGTGGGGAAAGACTAAACCAGTGTGTGGGGTTGGACTGAGCAGTGCTCACTGGGGGCCAGTGATGGGGAAATCATCTTTCCCAGTAAAGACAGGGGAAATCTTTATCACTGGAACTCTGTCGTGTGGGTCAGTCTCCCTTTAGGCATAGTGAGATACTATTGGTTTATCTTTTAAATAATGCCAAACAATTTACCTTTTCCAAAATTCTTATAATCAGAAAACCACCACCAGCAAGATCTGGGCTAGAACTACCTCCTTTGCACTCAGATCAGTCAACATTCATGCCTGCAGAGCAGGAGAAGAGACCCCACTGACTCCTGTGTTGTTTGCACAGTCTCTGCTGTAGCCTCACATCCAGGCCATGTCCTGAGGGCTGCCTTTGGAAAGCAGCCATCCTCTTGCACCCAAGAGAGAGTCTCTCCAACAGCCTGTTCCATATGGCAGAGGGGGAGAGAGAGAGAGAGACAGAGGAGGACCTGGGCTAATTTCATCTGTTCATACAGCTTTCTTTACTTACAATGACTTTTTTCTATAAAATAGGTGATTTGCCCTAAAAAAAGCACATTTCTTTGGTTATCTAAGCGGTAATTGGATTTACTTGACGGCTTTGTAATTTACAGTGATAAGTGCGGTAACATGTTATCTGATCCTCTGTGTCTAATTGTGTGGGTGCAGTGAAGTCTGCTTGGGAGGAATAAGTGCAATTTCCCTCAGAAAGAAGTGCATCCTAAATGGATTAGTTCAACTGAGCTACATAATCATTTTAATGTTACAGTAAACAACTTTGGCTTCTAGATCCTAAAAAGCTTCTTTCAAGTGTACCATACATCTAAAAAGTCTCCTGGATTTGTTTGTTCAGCTGAAAAACAAAACTTTATTGGCAACCAAACAAACTCAAAATTAAGAAATAGTTATTTCTTTATTGGTGGAAGAGCTGCCTAGTTGGAATATGTATCACAGCCCTCAGACTTATGGAAAATACCTGTTCTTATCTTCTAATCCCAGGGAAAGGGCATCTCTCTACTTCTTCACTGGTCTCTTTAAGGTCATTCCCTCCTGCATTTTCTGGCATCTTGCCCTCCTGGTTATTCCCTTTAAATTTTAAATATGTTCTTGGAACTACTGAACTCTTCCTAACATGCTCAAATTATAATTAAAAAGAAAAAAGTGAACAGATGGACAACTAAACACAAACCAAAGAAACAAGTCTTCCTGGACCCTTGCCCCAAGCACCAGTTCTCTCCTCTTTTGCTGACAAGCAGCATCTTAGTCTACACCTGCTGTATTCATCTCCACTGCACTCATACACTCCTTGGAATCTGGCTTCCAACCTCAAAATTCTGCACAAACTCTTCTCTCTTGATCAGTGAGGTCTCATGACCTATAACTCAAAGACCTCACCCTAGTCCGCACCATCCTTACCCTCTCTGCAACAGAGGCACATTGGCCAGCTACACCTTAAAATTTCTGCATGCTCCTTGTCCTCAGACTCCTCTGGCAAATATTAAGAATTGCCCTTTGGTCCTCACCCTTCTTGGTAAATGAAGAATCTTTATTTTCCTGTGTCTCTCCCTAGCTATAGTCTTTCTTTAAGTGATCACATCTACTTACATGAATTAACACACCACTCCTCTGGAAATGTTTCCAAATTCTATATGACATAAATGACCTGCCTTAGACCAACATTTCCAATTGTTTGCTTCTCCAAAATTCTTATAATCAGAAAACTGCCATCAGCAGGTTCTGGGCTAGAACTATCTCCTTTCTGCTCAGCTCAGTCAACATTCATGCCTGCAGAGCAGGGGAATAGACCCCACTGACTCCTGTGTTTGTTTGCACAGTTTCTGCTGTAGCCTCACGTCCAGGCCATGCCCTGAGGGCTGCCTTTGGAAAGCAGACATCCTCTTGCTCCCAAGAGGGAGTTTCTCCAACAGCCTGTTCCATATGGTAGGGAGATTCTTCACTGAACAATCACTTATTGACTCAAATTCAAACTCAATGGGTTCTAATTTTTTTTCTCACTGCTACTACTATAGTTGCTCTAACTTCCAGATTACCTGCTCATAATTCACACGTGTGGATAAATTTACTCATGATAGACTATTCTTCAAACTTTGGCTCTGTTTAAAAACAATCAGAGCACCTATTGCCAGCTAAGCTGAACTCAGTCGGAGACTTGATACGTGAATTCACCCTTCTTAGTTGAATTTAGGAACCGGAGATGATATCTAACTCTAAACTCTCTCAACACAGATAAAAAAAAAAGGTTGAGTGGAGAGGTACATCTCTGTAATTATAAGTTGCTTGCCTTTAATCATAATCAAATTGTTTTTCTATGTCTTACATCCTCTAAAAGATTTCTTGGGGATATCATATGAATTTATTCTTCTTAGTATCTTCCAAAACATGAACAACACACAATAAATATTTCTACATGTATTTGTTGAAAGAATACGCAAATGGTTAAAAAGTGGACACTATGCATACAATCCTTTGCGATAAAATGTCTATTATTTATCTCATAAGCCTGATTTCCCATTCCTACATGAAAGTTCAATGGTAAACATCCCAAAGTCTAGACAAATGGAAATTAAGCTGCCCCCAAATATATCTAGAGATTACAAGGCATTTTGTGATGCTTTCCCCATTTTATCTTCCAGTTTAATTTTCATCTGGAAAGCAACATCCCACGAATGACTCTAGCAAGTTACAGATGTCAGCTGGGAGAATTTTGCTATTTATAGCATGAGCCATTAAGCTTTTTCACAAAATTTCCAGGTTTTTTTGAGTCTGGTGATAACTGCAAGGATAATGCACGTTCTCTATGCCAAAAGATGTGAATTAATGAGGTAAAAGGATCGTTTATCTCTTGCAAATGACCAGAGGAGTCTTGCCAAATCTCTTCAAGTTGTCTCTATTCTCCTGGCATTTTCTTGGAAAGAGTACATCTGGTAATGAGGATTGCATGTGATTAAGAGACCTTTACGAACTGACGCTGCTTTGCGTGGCTACCATTGGTGGTTTGGGGGACACTGGAAGTTGATATAGTCTTTGAGATACATCCAAAATGTATGCTAAAATGTGATAAATAAAAAAATGTCTAACATTTAAACTAGGTCGGTTCATCCAATACAGAGTCCTGTGTGCGTCTGTGGTTGGATGAATGCACGTTTTTCTATATGTGAAGTGGCAATTAAAAAGCCGAAACTAAGGGAAACATTCTAGAGAAAAGCCTATTCCAGTGAAAACTGACTGAACCTGATATCTTTAAAGTAAAATTCTTTGGGAGACTGACAATATAGACGGTCTGGGTGTTTTTTCTTAGAATAAGAAAGAATAGAACTTCAGGGGTTTGTGCTCTCAGAGCAGTTTCCATCCATGTAGTTAAATAATACACCCTCTTCTTGGAGGCCACATGCTTACTCTGCCTTCAACTATTTTTTCAATATTTACTTATTCGTTTATATTTAGAGATGGGGTCGCTGTATTCCTCTGGCGGGTCTCCTCTCCTGGGCTGCTCTTTTCATCTCAGCCTTCGAAGTAGCTGGGACTATAGGTGTGTGCCATCGTTCCTGGCTTCTTCAACTTTTAACTCACTCATGACAAAGCAGAGATACTTTTTGTTCTTATGTCCTAGACCAAATACTTCCTTATCTAGTTAAACAAATTAACCTCTGACCTAAAGGACAAGGAGGCAGGTAAACTCTTTAGGTAGCTTGCTATGGTGTCTGCTGGGCCCCATTCATCGCAGACAGATAGAACACATTCTTTCATTCTCTTTGGGACCTGATTTTGATTTTACTTGCTTTTTTTTTTTTGCTTTGTGTCAGATTGTCCCTTTTCCTATCTAGTTCTTTATTCTATTTCCTTTGTTTTTGGTTATAATTCTAGATGCCTTGAAGTTAATGTGGCTCATTGAATATTCTCTGCACAGGGCCTGGAGCTCTTTAGTGGAGAAGTGCTATATATGTCATGCAAATAATGATAAGAAATCAAATTCTGCTCTGTGGGTTTGCTACTGTCTGGTAATAAGTTAAGTAATAATGCACTAAATGATCAATCGGCAGCCTGGGAGGGTGAATGCACTTATCTAAATGCCTCATGAACATGCTGGGAGTGGCTTAGGTGCCGGCAAGAATAAAACCAAATAATACATGTCAGCACTGATCCACTTGAGAATGAACGTCCTAAAAAATTTCAGTGGAAAAATTCATATCCACAGTGGCATTTGATTTGCATTCTAAGAGGGATACTATTCTGGTCTGGTTGCTCAGGGAGGGAGTAGAGAGCTCAGGAAACCTTTTAGGTTCTTAATTTTATTCATTTCCCATTACCAGTAAATGCTGCTTCGTTCATCATACTGCCTGCAAGGACATTCTAATTAAGAGTAAGATTGGTCTCCTTGGTGCCTCTGAGATTTTTATAGCCCATAATTCTCCAAACTATCCCTCACCTGGAACCCAGCTATGGAGTTCCCTTAAACAGCTAGTATCCTGATCTTCCAAACTACGTGTACAAAGAAAAAAAAAAAGCCTGCTGCCTGCTATGTACCAAATCCCATCCCCTGAGATAAGGTATAGTTTCTGTCCACAGATTATTTACAATTTAGCTGAAGAAATCCATATGCTCATTTTAAAACAATCAGTGAATGTCACAATCTATAACACAGTTCCCAAATAAACAACAGAAAGACCAGGGAAAGTAATATTTATCAGGGCTGTAACTATCCTGCAGGGACCTATGAAGATGGTAGGACCCAAGGTTGGTCTTGAATAAAGAACTCTGAGTACAAGAAGCCAGTGGGATGTCATGGACAAAGGCAGGGCTTTTGGAACAAACTGGCCTAATTTGGATTTTGGTACCTACTGCTGTGTCACCTCAGACTAGTTGCTAGACCTCTGTGCATCTCAGTTTTCTCTTGAAGACTGGTAGCTCATACTGTGCCTATTTTATCTACTGCTATATTCTCAGCACTTAATTTAGGACATAAACAGAGCAGGTGCTTAGCAAATATCGATAGAAGGAACAATGGAAAGAAAGAAGAAAAGGGAAAGGGAGGATGGCAGAAAAGGAGGACAGAAAAGAAAAGTGATCACTAAGCTAGAGGGGGACATTCTGTTCTGATGAAGACAAATGCTTTCAGGGCTGGTTGGTGAGCGGGGAGTGAGAGCTGACCTTTTACAAATTTCCAACTCTCGGGTTTTGTTCAGAACAGGCAAAGAACTTAACTTTCAAATGCCCAATTGATTCCGAGGCCTTTGCAGCTACTAGATGTGCATTTTCCTGAAAAGTTCTGCTCCTCTCTTTCTGCAGCTATTTTCAATTGCTTAAGGACAACCCCCCAAAGAAGGGAATTAATGTAAATCATTTCTTGTAAAGAACAAGCATCAGAGGAGACCACTTTCAGAAATATCTGTTTTAGTAAATCCCCACTTCTCAATTATACTAATTATTACTGATTTTAAGGTGTACTTTCCCCCATGTTTTAATAATCAGAATGCATTTTGTAATCAGTGGCATATTGCAATGGCTATGCTTTTTTCTTCCTGGTGGTAAAGTAGTTGTGCAACTTTTAATCAGTTCTTTCTTATATATGATGAAGAAACTGAGGCTTCCTTGAGTTTGATGATTTTCCAAAGGTTACCCTATAATTTGGCAATGGTGCTGTGAACTAAAATAAAATCTTAAGGCTCTGCCCCAGTGGCTAACTAACTATACCTCCTCTCGGCCAAGGGAATCTCCTAAAACTGAGCAGCTAGCCATGAGAAAGGAGGTCAGACATGCCTCAACATACCCTCTTTCCCTTCTTAGAGATGTCCTTTGTGACTCATTAACAGGCCAAAGGCTATGCAAGACCTACCAGCGGATTCTCACTATACATAACAGACCACTGGGGTCTTGACATATGTCCAGCAGTTTGTCTCTGACTAACAGACTCTTACCATATTCAAGCATTTCTTTTCTCTGACTCCTGGTATATTAGACAGAGCCTAACTCTTTCAGCTAATTGTCAACTAATGAATCCTTAAACTTACCTATAACCTGTAAGCCTTGCTTTGAGATGTCCCACCTTTTTGGGCCAAACCAATGTATACCTTCCATGTACCGATCTATGACTTTACATGTAATTCCTGTCTCCCTGAAATGTATAAAATCAGACTGTAACCCCACCACAGTGAGTCCTCTTGCTCAGGGCTTCTTGGGCATGGCTCTGGGTCATGGTCCTCAAATTTGGCTCAGAAGAAACCTCTTTAAATTATTTTATAGAGTACGGCTTCTTTTCTGTTGACAATGCTGTGGTCTCATACCCAGGGCTCTCTTCTCCTAGTTACGCTCCCTTCTATCTCTCTCTTAAAAATCCAACACATCAGTATGGCAGATAGTTCATGGTAAAATTGCTTTTCTCTCTTAGCTATAATAAGCCATCTCCATTCCAGGATTGGGGGAAAAAATCACTTGAAAAACATGAAGAGTCAGAGTTTATAGGGCAGGGTGAGGCACAGAGACATGTACTCTCAGTTTGAGTTCTCTGAAAGGTAAGCAAAAGATGTTTGTCACCAAACTGGTTCAAAGAGACCGAGTTCCATGCCTTTGAACACAAAGGATGCAGCAGGGACACCATGGCAAGACACATTTCCATGGTTGTTCTGCCTCTTCTCAGCCCTGAGGGCCAGTATAATGAGACCTTGACTCTCCTGGACTGAATTGAACTGTTAACACATTATACTGTTCAGTGACTGGATTTTAATGCTATCTTGCCCTCAATGGCCTAGCGTGGCAATCTGGAAGCCTGAGGGCAATAAGTCTCTTTGTATTATGCATGACTTGAGGGTCCAGTAGTCAGTCAGCCATTCTCCAAATAACAAATGGGCAGATGCAAGCCTCAGCAGGCAAGGAAGATTGGATATCCTGAGGTTTAGGTCGGACTATTCCCAGAGAGTATCTTGCCACAGAGCAACCATTTAGTTTCATTTGGCTGTTTTTCACATGCATCTCACAAAGAATAGTTTATTTCTCATTCTAAAAGTTTCCACACTCAAAGAGTATTTGGCTCTTGTATACTTTTTGTCTTTTTCTCTTTATGCCTTATAGTAGAATTTATTATGCTAATTTATGTGTGTCAAGGTCAAAGACAGATCCCTAGAACTCAGTTGGAATTTGTCATTAGGTTGTTGAGATATTTTCCTGGGACTCTTATAAGTCTTTGCTCATGTGGCCTTGAAAATATCACAGTGCTATTTCAATATGTTACCCCCAGATAGCAATCTGAGAATCTTGCTCTCTGGCTGTATCTACACTGGTGAAATTGTCTGGAGAATTTAGTAGTGCTCCGAGGATTAGACTTGAGGGTTTTACAAAATAATTAGAGTATCCATTAAGCAACTGAAGAGTTTCAAAAGAAAAAACCATTAATTAGGGACAAGGGTTAGAAAGATTTTACTGTCAAATGTTGGGGAGGACTATCTCTAAAGATAGAAAATTTTTTATCTGCATGCATTTATTAAGTAGCTATTTCTCATAAATAATAATAGCTAAAATTGTACCTCTTTGTATAAGAAATAAATTTGGGGGGCTTTAGAATGCAAATAACTTAAGTTTTTACACAATCTAGTTTCTCTGGTCACAATCTAGGGGTTGTCAAAAGACTCAAGGCTGTGTTAGTCAGGGTTCCTTCCCTAGGAAATTTGGAATTGGGATAAAGAAACTCAATTTATTTTGGGGTGACTACACTTGCAAATGGGTTGTAAACTCGGTGCCTGTTGGTCACTTCACTCCAAAAATTCAGTATTTGTCCCTGTGACTGAACAAATAAGAATGAGTGGTTTGAGGAAATGGAAAGATAAGTTTGTTAATTTGCCAGCAAATGAGAAGGACAGCAGACTCTCATCTTAAAGAACCAACATCCTCCCTTTAAGCAGAAATACAGAACTTTTAAAGGAATTTTTAGCTTTGGGCTATTGCTGTTTAACTAGGATTGATGGTCCTGGTTGACCTTATCTCTTAGGGAGGATGCCTGTATGCCCTTTGCCAGGAAAATTACACTGAGCCATCTCCTGTGATTTAAAATGAAGAATAAATACACTCCTCTGTCCATCTGATTACTGGCCTTGGAAGGAAAGCAGGTCTTATTTCCTCAGAAAGGGTGAGGGGTTTTAAAGAGACAACTTATAAACCATTTTGCCCTTTTCATACCCTTACTTCTGTTATAACCTTATTTTTCCCTCAGATGCTTTTTTGAAGGAGAGATAAAACTATAGAACTAGAGATGAATAAAGTCTGTGTATAAAAGGAACAGATATAAGGCCTTTCTGATGGTATCAGAGGCTCTGCCCTGTGGCCTCATGATAATTCCCATTTTATTTTTACATTTTTTTATTTTGAGACAAAGTCTCACTACGTTGCCCTTGATAGAGGGCTGTGGCATCACAGCTCACAGTGACCTCCAATGAGCTTAAGTGATTCTATTGCCTCAGCCTCCCAAGTAGCTGGGATTACAGGTGCCCGCCCCAACACTCGGCTGTTTTTTGGTTGCAGTTGTCATTGTCCTTTAGATGGCCCAAGCTGGGTTCAAACCTGCCAGCCTCGGTGTATGCGGCTGGCACCGTGTGCTGTGGGTGCTGAGCCTATTTTTACATTTTTAATCGTGAGTGGGTTTCGGTCATTGGTAACCAAAAAGTTCAAATTAATATGAGACTAGATGTTTAATGTGCATAGATATCACAGATACTGTATGGTAAGATAATAAGTCCACATCTAGATTTGAGTTTTACTTAGATTAGTTTAGGAAAACTTTACAGAGTAAGTATGATACAGAGTTCTCCCACTCAGGGCTGAACAGGAATCCTCCCCATTCTTTAGACCTAGGTAAGCTTAGAAATCAGACCTCTATCCCTAGGCACAAACCGTCTGCCCTTTCCAGGCCACACCCTTTGGGCTCTAGCAAGGTCAAAGCAGCCTGAAACGTTCTGGGTAGTTCCTCCTTGAATAGGGAGCACATACTCTATTTCCTTGCCTGAGGAAAAAACTGCACAGACCACATTTCTGTGCTAATTTTAGGATTATTTTCTTCTGGCCAGTTTGGGCCTACTTCTCCCGAACTCCCTGTCTGTAGGACAGAATTTAACCCGCTTGGAATGAAGATTTAGTAGGCTTCCTGAGAAAGGATCCCTGAAAAAAGTAAGGTCTAAGAGAACAGAGGTCTTCTCAAGGAGACCCCAAGGATACACCAGCAAGGTCTTCCTCATTGGTGACTCAGCTCTTCAGAATCTGTTGAAACTTAACTTCCTGTGACCTGGAAACTAACGCTGGTTTTAGTCTATGGTTCTGTTAAAGCCAGGGCCAGTTTCTCCAGCTTGAATCAAACTGACCAGTGAGAAAGGTACCCATGGGTTGGAACTTTTTGACTGAAGATAAAAAGGAGAAGACAGAGCCAGTTGGGGAACATGGCCATTTTAGAATTCTGGGTCTGCTGCCACTTTGCCAGCTGAAATAAAGCTCTTCCTCTTTAAACACAGTGTTTGGGTGCTCTTTCTCTCCCTTGGGCCTCGTCTTCCTGCAAGGCGCCCACTCAGAATCCCCCTTCCGCCTCTTTTGCTTATTATGCTTATCAATCGTTTCCCTGTCAATAAATTCTGTCCTGTCACTAATCCACATGGTCTGTACTTTCATTGTTCAAACCCCAAGTCCAAGTGTTAGGAGAATTTCTTTCTGCAGTAGGTTCTCAGTCTTGGAGATTTGAAGAATGAACCCATGGACCACAGATCAGTGGTAAGATAGGATTTATTAGATATAAAGGAATACAGAAGGTGTAAAAATCATCAGAACTTCTGGCAGAAGGGAAGACCCAGGTGGGAAGTCTCGTCTCCTCATGTGTTCTTTGTCTAGGGGTATAAAGTCTTGAGAATTACATTTGATCAGGACTTGGGAGATACCTTTTGGATGTTAATGAACATATTAAATGAATGAATGCAGCCCCTCAGCTCTGGACAAAATGACAGGGTGTTCCGTTCATGAAATTGTTGCAGGAAGACGAGGCCCAGTGGAGAGAAAGAGCACCCAAACACCACGTTTATAAGAGGAAGGGCTTTATTTACCTGCCGGGAGCTTATGGTATGGAAGAATTCCAAATGGCCACGCTCTCCGACTGGCTTGGTCCTTCCCTTTTTATCACAGTCATAAAGTTCCACCCAACAGGTACCCTTCTTACTGGCCAGTTTGAATCAAGCGGGAGATACTACTCCAGCCCCTACAGAACTACAGGGTTTCATAGAACTTGGAAATTTCCAAGTTCCAGGAAGTTAAGTTTACAAATTCCCAAGAGCTGAGTCACCATGGAGAGGACCCTGCAGGGGTATCCTTGTGGTCCCCTTGAGAAGATCTGGTCTCCCAGACCTCACCCTTCTCAGGTATCCTCTCTCAAAATTGCTGAGGCCTAGGAAACTGGGGTCCCTGTCCAGCCTTGAATGGAGGAACTGTGTATGAGAAGGACTTGGCATAGAGAGAAATTTTGGCATCAAGTGGGCTTACTTAATCAACTAAATGAAGACAAAAAGGACATGCAAACATACTTTCTGACTATTTATTTCATTTTTTATTCTTTGAATGTCTATTCAACATCTTTTACTGAGCACCTATTGTCTGCAGATCAATGCAAAGAGCAATGAAAACAAAGATAGCGTGTACTCATATAATTTATGTTGAATAAGCTCAAGAAACTTCACCTCAAAATAGGCATCCTTTGTATAAATAATATTTTTAATTAAAGGCACTTCTAGATAGAAAGACATTGGAAGAGGATTTCCCTCTATCTGCTTAAACTGGACTAACTCATCAAAGATCAAAAAAAAAAAAAGGAACAGTGGGGGCAGCGCCTGTGGCTCAGAGGAGTAGGGTGCTGGCCCCATATGCTGTTGGAGGTGGTAGGTTCAAACTCAGCCCTGGTCAAAAGCTGCAAAAAAAAAAAAAAAAAAAAAAAAGGAACAGTGGCCTTCCCTTTCTCTCCCCACTATTAAAATACATTATGGGAAAGAAGATTAAGACTGCAAGCAGACCTGGCCCAAAACATAATACCTATAGGTCAATCTGTTTCCCCCGTCTATTCATCCTTCCTAGCAACCTATTATTGCCCCTACACAAAATACCTATCCTCATTTTCCCTCCTTTCCTCTAAGTACACATAGAAATATCTGGATCCAGTGGGATATTGAGTAATCACTCTGTGATTCTCCCCATGCACATGGTAAATAAACCTTTCTGTTATTAATCTACCTTAATTGTGAATTGATCTTTCAGCAAATTTTGGGCATAAAGGCAACTTTCCTCTCACTCCTACATTGTCCTTGAGGATATGTAATTTAGTTGAGAGAAAACATACAGAAGAAAAATTCTTATGTTCGCTACCAAAGCAACAACTGTAAAAATACAAATTAAACAGAGCAAAGTAATTGCATAAATGCTGAGGGGTGACAGTGTAATGAGCAGGTTCAAGGAAATGATCTCTAAGGTCTGTTTCAGCTACAAAATGCCGGGAGGTTGCACAGGACTGATAATTGGATAAGGCAACACTTAGCAATAACCCTCAGCCTTAGGGAGCTTGAAGAAATCAGGCCACAAACAAGTGAAGATTTGAAAGAAACTTGAAATATTGGGAATGCATGTTGTTCTGGGCTATAGCAGATGCTTCCACATATGATTGCAGTAAGGGGGACTCCTGATAGATGTTTGGAATCTGCCTCAAAAGAGAAGAAAGACACCAAGTTCTCTTCCAAGAAGCATTTTGCCAGGAGAAAAGGGGGAAGGCCGCCCTTGCCAGACTGTCTTTATGACTGCTTCCTGCATTTGCCAAGACAGGGCAGATTGGCTGGCCTAGAGGATTATTTCAATTTGAGTTTCAAGTCAGCATATGTATATATCTTAATTATCATATTTCCTATCATTCATTTAGATTATTTTCTCTGAAAATCCTTTTTTAAACACATTATATATAGAAGAAGTCATTGGCATCATATATTGAGAGATTTTGCTAGGATGTGTCAAAGTGTAATTTTCCAGAATTATCACACTTGTTAATAATGATGTGGTTATATTAATTTTCTCCCTTTCAAAACTGTAAGTTCCTTGACCACAAAGAATATAGCCATTTAAAAAAGTCTTGTAGGCTCAGTGCTTGTAGCTCAGAGGCTAGGGTGCCAGCCACATACACCGGAGCTGGCGGGTTTGAACCTAGCCCGGGCCTGCCAAACAATGACAGCTATAACCAAAAATAGCCGGGCATTGTGGTGAGTGCCTATAGTCCTAGCTAGTTGGGAGGCTAAGGCAAGAGAATCGCTTAAATCCAAGAGTTGGAGGATGCTGTGAGCTGTGACACCACAGCACTCTACCGAGGGCAACATAGGGAGACTCTGTCTCAAAAAAATATAAAAAAATAAAAAAATTTTGTTCTCCCTTGTTGGTGATACAATATCTGACACCTAAGGAGTGTTCAGTAGAAGCAGTGTGCTGAGTAGTTAGTTTTTATGGGTGTTCAAATCATAAATTTGCTTTTGATTATTGTCTCTGTAAGATTGACTGTGAAACCTCGGGCAGGTAAACAACACTTGAAGTCTTCTTATCTGAAAAATGGGGTCATAATAGTATGCACCTTATATTATGAGGAAGTTATTACCAGGAGTATTATAAACCTTATGTGAGTATTAAGTGATAAAGTAAAGCACTTAGCATAGTGCCTGGTACATAGTAAGCTCTCAATAAATGGTAGCAATTTTTTAATGCATTAATATCTGCTTGTTGAAAAAAAAACAGAGGAATAAATGAATGATTTTATAAAATTCTATGTAAAAGTGGTCTCAATAAACATTTTGGAGCAGAAAAAAATAGAAACCATCAGAAATTTCTAAAAATTCTCACTACAATTAAAGGTTGTAAGGTTGGTTTCATCTTCTAGCCCAGAGGGTTACATTTTCACCAGTATTATTAGAAGGATGTGAACAGGGCGCCACATTTTTAACTCATTTAGATTTGTGTGCAGCTGGGAACACTGACATGCCTTCAGGCATCTGAGTTACAAGGTGGAGATGGATCTTACTGCTGCTGGAAGCTTCCCTGAAGCCCAGAGATATCCCTCCCTCTCCTCTGGATGTAGACAGTGACAAGCAGATTGGCAGATGTAAGATGGTACTGGCAGAGGCTGAGCTGTCAACCAAATAATAAGCCTTTTGTCATTTAAACTCTCGTTCATTTGGAGGGTGGGAGAGGAAGAATTGCCCTTTGTGCTAAAGCTGTAATGCCAAGGCATTGTATGAGCCAGAGCTTCTGTGGATCTTATCACTACACTTCCTTAGGTCTTGCATCACAAAGTGAGGACTCCTTTTAATAGTGGAACTCTTTTCTTACAGCTTAATTTGCAGTGGCAATGAACTAAGATTAAATTCCCTCTTTGAAGCCAAGAAAAGATAATTTGCCAAAAGAGAAAATCAGAACAGCCATTAGGCTGCAGCTAGTTAAACTCACAACATAATAATGGGGGAAGGGCTCCGAAGGAGGTTTGCTTAATTTGTTAGTTTGCTAGGGCTGCCATAACAACGTAGCACAAATTGCATGTGTAAAACAACAGAAACGTGTCTCCCAGTTCTGGAAGCTAGCAGCCCGACATCAAGATATTGGCAGGGCCGTACATCCTCTGGATCCCGCAGGGAATTCTTCCTTGCTTCTTCCTAGCTTCTGGGAGTTGGCCAGCAATCTTTGGTGTTCCTTGGCTTATAGATGCATCCTTCCAATCCTCCATTTTCACATGGTGTTCTCCCTGTGTGCGTGTCTCTGTTTAGATTTCCTCTT
Source organism: Galagoides demidoff (assembly GCA_963574575.1). NCBI lineage: Eukaryota > Metazoa > Chordata > Mammalia > Primates > Galagidae > Galagoides > Galagoides demidoff. The sequence continues at coordinate 33,257 of CAUYQV010041437.1, forward strand.
TGTATAAAGACATCAGTTATATGGAATTAATTCCACACGGCTAGAAAAATGCTATTTCCAAAGTAAAGTCACATTCTGAGGTACTGCAGGTTAGGACTTGAATATTTTGGGAGGGGCACAATTTCACCCATAACAGTCATTAAGACAAAGCTTAAGTTTTACATATTGAGGAGGGGTCCTGCTCACTATATAATAAGCTCAGGAATTGAAGCCAGAAAAGCGGCCTACAGGATGGATCCTGAGAGGCTAAGCTGAAGCAGCAGAGAGGACCTGGTCAGCTGAGCTCACATTCTCTCCCCGCGATGATTATGTACTCGAGATTTCACTATGACTGTGAGGACGTCATCTCTGGGACTTGGAGGAAGCAGTCACACATATATGATAGTTGTGCTATTGGCAGAGGAAAGGTTACTTTGATAATATGATGTTTTCTCTGATGACTCTCTCAGAATTTTGTTAAAGTGACAATTATCTTTCTGTTGTTTCAACATTTTGCATTGTTAGAGTGAAGACTACTTTGATGTTGTTTTCTGTCAGATGAAGTTAAAAATTTTCTAGGTTTGTTTTCTGGTATTCCTATTATAAAAATTACTAGAATTATAACTGAGGCAAAACAGAATTGGGAGGCTATTTTCTATTTCTCAGAATTGTTGGCCAAATCTTCTGACAGTAAAGTTCATTGGCCCTAACCTCCGTCTCTGCATATTGGCTAGACAGTGACAGGTGGAGGGACCCTCCTCATCTGATCATAGAATGTTTCCCTCCTAAGTATCCAGAAATGGATGACTGTTAAGAACTTGAATTCTGGGATACTAGACTGTGAAGGAAAGAAACTACTCCGGAATGGTCCTCAGCAAAGAAACGCAAGTATTTGCTTTAACAGCAGGGAGGATAAGAGGCATATTTCCAGCATGTGAATTAGCTTCTCTTCTGAGGCTCAATGCCGAAGTGTGAGGACCATCTGGATGCAGTCAGAGTTGCTGTGACCACACAGCCTGCCTCCAGAACCAGCTCATGGGGAGCTGCTCAATATCTCTGCTGGGGAGCACTTGTGCCCTTCTGACATCTGCCCTGGGACACCCACCACTTCCCATTTCAATTTTTTTCATGGGAACTAAAGGAGCTCAGAAAATTTCACCCCATAATATAACTCTGAAGCCAGAAAAGGGGCCTGCAAGATGGATTCTGAGAAGCTAGGCTGAAGCAGCATAGCCGACCTTAGTCTGCTCAGCCTTCTCCATACACCTTGCATGGTTGTCTAGTTAAGGTTCTCTGTCATTGTGAAAATGTTCACCTTGAGAGACTCTCAGCAGGTGGTCACACTTAGATGGTAGGCATTGTGATATTGGTAGAGTGAAAGTTACTTTGATGGCATGATGTTCTCTCTGTTGATTCACTTAGATAGTTTGTTAAAGTGAAAATCATTGCTGTGTAAACATTTTGCATTGTTAGAATGGAGACTTGTAGCAGCCTGTACAGCCTGTGGCTAGGAGGAGTGAGAGTTATAAGAAACACCTGTAGCTGGATAATGGACCACCTTGGTGAAAAGGGCATGGGGAGGGATTCGGCTCTCCTACCACGAGAGCTCTCAAGAGGAGAGTATCAGTGATTGGCAGTCTCTACATCTGTGGTGCAGGTAGCCACAAGATCACCTCTCTAAGTAGCAGTGGGAATAGGCAGTCGGGGGGGGGGGGGCGTGCCATTCTATCATGGATCCACTCTTTCTGACTCATTTGCTTCTCCTGCCTGCAGAACGCCTGCATGGCGTCTTCCTGCAAAAGGCTGCTAAGACTCATTCTTCTATTGAGACTGTTTCTTTCTCTCAAAGACTCTTTCCCTCTCTCTGGCTAGAGTGAATAGCCCTCAGGTACCTAGGGTAATTGTTCCCAAGCCTGGACCTGGCCAGTCTGGCCCTGACAAAGCAGTGGCAGAGGTGGGGCTGTGACAGAGATACTTTGATGTTACTTCCCATCAGACAAGTCAAATTTTTCTAGATTGGTTTCCTTGTATTTCATTATAAAAGTGTTTTAAATTGTAACTGAGGCAGAACAGAATAGAGAGGCTACCCTTTGGCCCTATGACAAAGTTTGGTGAACCTGTCCCTGTCTCTGTATATTAGCTGACAGTGACAGGCAGCCAGACCTTCTTTGTCTGATAACAACTTCTTGGCATAAAGATTATTTTGAACAAAAGCTCTTAGAGATTAACAGCCATTAGAATAGGCTTGCCCTCTATCTGCATAAACCAAAAAAATTAATAATAGTAGAAAGATTTCCCTTCCTCTCCCTGTTATCTCAGCTCTCAGCAGGAAGAAAGATCAAGCATGCAATAGGTTGCTGTGAGCTATGATGCCGCAGCACCCTACCAAGGGTGACAAGGTGAGACTCTGTCTCAAAAAAAAAAAAATGCAACCAACTTGGCTCAAGTCATTTAAAACTTAATTCTTATCTCTCAGATAATTTGCAATTCAATCTATTTCCCTCATCCATTTCTCCTCCCTATCAATCTTTATTGCCCCTAAACAGAATTATGTATACTCCTCATTTCTCTTCCACTCTACAAAGACTGGTATAAAAATATCTTAACTTTATAAGAATGGTGAGAATCACTCAGTGCTTATTTCCACGTACATGGTAAATAAATTTTTGTCTTATTAAATGCCTTAATTATGAGGCAGTAATCTCTGCTATTAATAGAGATTTATTAATATCTCTATTTATTAATATAGATTTATTTATTAATAAATCTCTGCTATTAATTCTACTTGGCCTGATTCTCTGCTGCACTCTTCCACCTTTCAACATCTAATGGGTATATCACTGTCTCACAGTTGTGTTTGTGTCAACATGTGACCGTGTCTTCCTGAATGGCATTCATTATTGTTATTGTGTGTTTTTGCATGTCATCATGAAATTTTCAGTGCTTGAATTAGAGCAACAAACAAACATTCTTAAATTTCTCTTTAAACTTGGCAAGAATGGAAGCTAAATCAGGGACATGTTAGTCCAAGTTTATGGGAATCATGCCATGAAGAAAACAGCAGTGTACAAATAAACTAAATGTTTTTCTGAGGGGAGAGAGTGTCACTGATGAAGAGAGGTCAGGGCAGCCAGTAATGAGCAGAAATGATGAAACCATTGCAAAAATTCCTCAAGTTGTGCATCAAAATTATTGGCTGACTATGAGAAGCATAGCAGATCAAGTAAACATTGATAGAGAAACATTTAGGAAAATGTTAACTGAAAAATCTTGGCCAACAATATATGGCTCTTGCATCACAGCAATGCACCAGCTCACACAGCACTGTCACTGAGAAGTGTTTAGCCAATAAACAAATAACTGTATTGGAATATTATTCTGACTCAACTGATATGGCCTCCAGTGACTTTTTCTTTACCTGAAGATAAAGAAAATATTTAAAAGAAGACATTTTTATGACTGTAGAAACCTATGTAACAGAATATGTAGTAACCTATGCAGCAAGATGTGTAGGAACAGGGACAGCAGGCTTGCAGAGACAAAGTGGCCAATGACCAGGACAGTGGGCTTGCAGAGACAAAGTGGCAGTGTTTTGAAACATACAAGCAATCACTAGACATTAATGAACAGACCTTGGCAGTTGAAAACTGATCAGCTATGGAATTCCAGTGTGGGAGTCGGGTTCAGCTGAGGGGAGCTTGTTCTCAATAAATAGCAGCTGTGGAGGTTGCTTGGGGCATTTTCCCTGACATGCATGGGGTGGCCCACCTCCTGTAAGCTTCCAGCTTACAATCCATTGTCCATCCTGCTTCCTTGATGAAGCACCCACAGATGACATTCAGTGCATTAAGGGTAACACAATTCCAGTTTTGATGGCCATTTCAGAAAAAGAGTTCCAAAATTGCTTTGAAGGGTGAACTATGTGCCAGCATCAGTGCATAGCTTCCCCAGGGGAGTACTTCAAAAGTGACCGTAGTTATATTAAGCAATGCAGTATATAGCACTTTTCCTAGGATGAGTCCATAAACTTAATTGTCAGACCTCATATAGCATCTGCCAAATAGAAATGCTCAACAAATTTTGGGGGTAAAATTTTAAAATATAATTCACTATCAAAATAATCAAACTAGACTGAATTTTTAAAATAAAAAAAATTTCAGTTAACATTTAGGAAAAATAACCAAAATCATAGCATTGAAGAATAAATATTTAGGGTAAGGCAAGGGGCCTTAGGTCTCAAATATATTCTAATCTTTAAAAAATCCAAATTATTGTGTTACTGTTACTTATTAGCTGTGCTATAAATATGAAATCTTGGAAAATAAGTGTAGGGAAGTATTTTAAGAAAGAAGTTGATACACTGAATTTTAAAACTGGAAGTAACCCAAAAGGTAATTTTATTAAACACAGAAATTTAATGAGGAGGAATATAGAGCTTCCCATTCAATATCAATAGAAAAGTGTGGAAGTGAAGTAAATCAGGAAAGAAAAAATAAACAACTCCACTAAAAAGTGGGCAAGAGACCTGAACAGAAAATTTTCAAAAGAAAGTAGGTAAAAGGCCAATAAACATAGGAAAAAATGCTCAATATCACTAATTATGAGGGAAATGTAAATTAAAACCACAGTGAGATACCACCTTACCCCAGTTAGAATAGTTTTTATTAAAAAGTCCAAAAATAATAGATGCCTGTATGGATGAAGAGAGAAAGGAATACTTGCACACTGTTGGTGGGACTGCAAATTAGTTCATCCTCTATGGAAAACAGTATGGAGGTTCCTCATAGAACTAAAAGCAGACATACCATTGATTTGATCCTGAAATTCCACTACTGTGTATTTACTTAAAGGAAAAGAGGTCATTTTATCAAAAAGATACCTGCACTTGAATGTTTATTGTAGCACAAGTCACAATTGCAAAGATGTGGAATCAATTCAAGTTCCCATCAATTTATGAGTGGATTAACAAAATGTGCTATATACTATCATGGAGTACTACTCAGACGAAAAAAATGAATTAACACCTTTTGCAACAATCTGGATGGAACTGGAGATCATTATCCTAAGTGAAGTATCTTAAGAAGGTAAAAGCAACAGCACATGTGCTCACTATTAGACTGATACTAACAGATGAGCACACATGTGCCCTGAGGGAAGTAAAACTCAGTGAAGATCAAGCAGGGACTTGGGGGAGGAGGGAATGGACAAAAACCTACCTTGTGAGTACAGTGAACACTGGCTGGGTGGTGGCCACATATATAACCCTGACTCAAGTGAAAGAAAATTGATACATGTAAATACCAATTTTGACGTCCCATAATTTTTGAAGTAAAAAAATAGATATAGAGTTTGGAAAAGTAGTTTTCCAGAAGCAAATGTTAAAATAATGATTTATTCTTAGTCATGTACTAAATTTAGTCTCATATCATGCTCTTTGTAGTATAGTAATTAAGACTTTATGAACTAACATTTCTTGTTTTTTTTTTACTAGATGAAAAGTGTTGAATCTGTGTCACTATTTAGAGAAAAATACTACTTTTTGATATTTAAACTAGCTTCTTTGTGTATTTATGTATATAAATAATGCTGACTTAATGTCATATAGATTGATTATTTAAAAATGCCAGTAAGATACAGAAAATGAAAAATGAAGACAGAAAAATGAGAAAGACAAAGATAAATATAGGAAGCAGGCTTGGGGAAATTCTCTCATTTTAAATGCTTTACATTTCTAGGCCCCAGGGAATGTGCTTTTATCTCTGCAGTTCTATGTTTTCTGTAATTTGACTTATCATTATTTCAGTAGATTATAAAGCATTGTTTTCTTTGGTCTACAGCATTGAGGCTGATGTCCCCCCCCCCCCAGGAATTCTGTCCATAAATCACTGCTTACAGTTGCTTTCTGAGATTGAGTCTAACTTTATGTCTATCTATATTCTCCTGACCTTTCTATCAGAGGATGGAAACTTTTCAATAACAAGTCTCTCATGCTCTACAAAGTACCAAGCTGAGATAAAATTTTTAACTTCCCAGGGCATAACTAAAGAGAAGTATCTTTTATCTCTCTAAATAATTTAAATGCTGCTTATCAACAAATGCATGTTTGACAGTGGCAAGATAGTGGCTGGGATATGTGCTGAGGGGTTTTGAAAGGTGATGTTAATCTGGGGATTCTTGGAAGTAGAAATCCATGAAGCTAATAGTATTGTCCCTCATTTTTGCCCCTCTCCTACAATCCCCCTCCTAACCCCATTTCCCATAATTTCCCTCCTGTTGCACTCTAAATTCCCATCAACACAGCAGACTCTAATTTCTCTTTTATGCCATGGCTTATGGTGTTGACTGTTAAAATAAACACCTAACATCCTTATAGAGACCCCACACAATACACCTTTACAATTCCCTACTCTCCCAGAATGGTCTTATGCTTAAACCTATATCCTGTAAGTTTTGAATTTAAAGAGTGTACCTGAAATTTTGAGAGAGGGACAGTCCTAGGCCAGTGTCTTAGTGAGAGGAGAGATATCTGAAGGGACCAAAGGCAACTGAATAGTTGCTATTTACAATAGCTTATTTATTGATTGATTGATTTTTTATTAAGTCATTTGTATTTAGATCGTGAATACATTTATGCCATTATGGGATTCAAGTGTTGATTATTTGTACAAATTGGAGTGCTTACATACCACTAATCAACATAGCTTTCATCTTATTTAGCTAATTACAGCGTTAAGACATTTGTGTTCTATACCTGATAGATCCAACTTGTACTTGCAATATGCTCCATAGGTATGGTCCTCCTACTAACCCTCCCTCTATTGACCGGCCCATCTCCCTTCCCCTCTCCCTCCCCTTCCTTCCTTCATCCTAGGCTATAGTTGTGTTTCATTTTTCATATGCAAGTGTGAGTGATTATAATTTGGTTTCACAGTAGTACTGAGTACAGTGGATATATTTTTTTCCATTCCTGAGCTATTTTACTAAGAAGAATATTTTCCAGCTCTATCCATGTAAACATAAAAGAGGTATTTTTTAATGCTGCATAGTATTCCATGGTATACATATATCACAATTTATTAATTCATTCATGGGTCGATGAGCACTTGGACTTCTTCCATGACTTGGCAATTATGAATTGAGCTGCATTGAACATTCTGGTGCAAATATCTTTATTGCCAAATGATTTTTGGTCCTTTGGATATACACCTAGAAGAGGAATTGCAGGATCAAACAGCAGGTCTACATTTAGATCCCTGAGTGTTCTCCAAACTTCCTTCCAAAAGGAACATACTAGCTTGCATTCCCACCAGCAGTGCAGAAGTGTTCCCTTTTCTCCACATCCATGCCAACATCTGTAGTTTTGGGATTTTGTGATGTGGGCTACTCTTACTGGAGTTAGATGGTATCTCAGAGTGGTTTTGGTTTGCATTTCTCTGATGATTAAAGATGATGAGCATTTTTTCATGTGTCTGTAGACCATGCACCTGTCTTCTTCAGAGCAGCTTCTGTTTATGTCTGTTGCCAACAATGAAATTGTATCACTTTTTTTTTCTTATTAATAAGTTTGAGTTCTCTGTGGATTCTGGTTATTAGATCTTTGTCTGAAGTATAACTTGCAAAAATAGTCTCCCAATATGAGGGCTGTTTATTTGCTTTACTTGGTGTGTTATTGGCAGTGCAGAAGCTTTTTAATTTGACCAGATCCCAGTAATGTATTTTGAAGTTGCTTCAATTGTCTGGGGTGTCCTCCTTATAAAGTATTATTAATAATTATATTAATTATAAGTATTAATACTTACAAAGTATTCTCCCAGGCCAATTTTTTCAAGTCTTTCCCCTGCACTCGCTCTATGAATTTTTATAATTTCATGTCTTAAGTTTAAGTCCTTTAACCAATGAGAGTCAATTTTTGTTAGAGGAGAAAGGTATGGGTCCAGTTTCAGTCTTCTACAGATCACCAACCAATTCACCTGGCACCATTTGTTAAACAGGGAATCTTTCCTCCAGTTTATATTTTTGATAGGCTTATCAAAGATCAAATGATGATAAGTGTCTGAGTTTACCTCTTGGTCTTCAATTCTGTTCCATACCTCTCTATTTTTGTGCGAGTACCATGCTGTTTTGATCACTATAGATTTATAGTATAGTCCAAAGTCTGAGAGTGTGATTCCTCCCAATTTGTTTTTATTTCTGGGTAATGTCTTGGGTATTCGAGGTTTTTTTCTGTTTCCATATAAAACAAAGTACTAATTTTTTCAGGTCTCTAAAGTATGACAGTGTGCTTTAATAGGGATTGCATTAAATCTGTAGATTGCTTTAGGTAGTATAGAAATTTTAACAATGTTGATTCTTCCCAGCCACGAGCATGGTATATTTTTCCATTTGTAATATATTCAGCTATTTCTTTTCTCAGAGTTTCATAGTTCTCTTTATAGAGATCTTTTGTATCCTTATTTAGATACACTCCCAGATATTTCGTTTTCTTTGGCATTATTGTAAAGGGAATAGAGTCCTTGATTGTTTTCTCCCCTTGCCTGTTGCTGGTGTATATAAAGGCTACAGATTTGTGAGTGTTAATTTTGTATCCTGAGATGTTGCTGTATCCCTTGATCACTTCTAGGAGTTTTGTAGTTGAGTCTCTGGGGTTTTCCAGATATACAATCATATCATTTATGAAGAGTGACAGTTTGATTTCCTCTGGTCTTATTTGGATCCCTTTGATTGCCTACTCTTGCCTGATTGTGATGGATAAGACTTCCATTATGATGTTAAAAAGCAGTGGAGACAATGGGTAGCCTGGCCTGGTTCCTGATCTGAGTGGAAATTATTTCAGTTTTACTCCATTCAATATGATATTAGCTGTGGGTTTGCTGTAGATGGCCTCTATCAGTTTAGGAGATGTTCCTTCTATTCTTATTTTCTTAAGCATTATGATCAAGAAAGGATGCTGGATATTAGCAAAAGCTTTTATATGGTCTTTGTTTTTTAATTTGTTTATGCGACATACTACATTTATGGATTTACATATATTAAACCATCCTTGGGACCCTGGGATGAAACCCACCTGGTTGTGATGTATCACTTGTTTGATGTGTTGTTGGATTCTGTTTGCTAGGATCTTATTGAATATTTTTGCATCAGTATTCATTAGAGATATTAGTCTATAATTTTCTTTTCTTGTAGGGTCTTTTCCTGGTTTGAGAATCAGGGTGATATTTGCTTCATAGAATGTGTTGGAAAATATTCTTTCTTTTTCTATGTTTTGGAAAAGGTTAAGTAATATAGGTACTAGTTCCTCCTTAAAGGTTTGGTAGAATTTTGATGAATGTGAAGCCATCTGGTCCCAGGCTTTCTTTTTGGGGAGATTTCTTATAGTTGATGCTATTTAAGAACTTGCTATAGGGTGTTCAACATTTCCACTTCCTGCTGGTTAATTCTAGGAAGGTGGTATGTTTCCAAGTATTGATCTATTTCCTTCAGATTTTCATACTTCTGAGAATAGAGTTTTATGTAATATTAATTAAGGTTTTGTGTTAAATTTCTGAGGAGTCTGTTGTTATTTGGCCTTTATCATTTCTGATCGATGATGTTAGGGATTTTACTCTTCTGCTTTTGATTAGGTTAGCCAAATGTTTATCTATTTTATTGACCTTTTAAAAACCCAGCTGTTTGATTGATCTATTGTATGATTATTTTGTTCTTAATTTTATTTAGTTCTGCTCTAATTTTAGTTATTTATTTTCTTCTGCTAGGTTTAGGGTTGGAATGTTCTTCCTTTTCCAGTTGCTTGAGATGTCCCATTAAGTTGTTGAATTCCTCTCTTTCCGTTCTTTTGAGGAAGGCTTGCGACGCTATAAATTTCCCTCTTAGGAATACCTTTGCAGTATCCCAGGGGTTCTGGTAATTCATGTCTTCATTGTCGTTTTGTTCCAAAAATTTGGTAATTTCCTTCTTAATCTCATCTATGACCCAGCTATCATTCAGCATGAGGTTATTTAATTTCCATGTTTTTGTATGGGTATGTGGATTTCTCTTGTTACTGAGTTCAACTCTTATTCCATGATAGTCTGAGAAAATACAAGGAATGATTTCTATTCTTTTAAATTTGCTGAGGTTAGACTTGTGACCTAAGATGTGATCAATTTTGGAGGATGATTCATGGCTTGACGGCAAGAATGTGTATTCAGTTTTGTTAGGATGTAATGTTCTGTAGATGTCTATTAAATGCAATTATTGAATGGTTAAGTTTAAGTCTAAAATTTCTTTGCTTAAATTCTTAACAGAGGAACTATCCAACACTGCCAAAGGTATGTTAAAATCTCTGACTATTATGGTGCTGGAGGAAATCACATTGCTCATGTCTGTTAGAGTCTCTCTTATAAATTGAGGTACATTCTATTTGGGTGCATGAATGTTAATAAATAAAATCTCATCATGTCAAATGTTGCCCCATAACAACATTTAAGATAAGTGGCCATCCTTATCTTTCCTTACTTTTGTTGGTTTAAAGTGTATTGTATCTGCAAATAAAATTGCCACACCTGCTTTTTTCTGATTTCCATTTGCCTGAATTATAGATGACTATCCTCTCACCCTGAGTCTATGTTTATCTTTTAAGGTATGGTGAGATTCTTGAATGCAGTAGATGTCTGGCCTGAGTTTTGTATCCAGTCAGCCAACCTGTGCCTCTCTGACATTGAAGACAAAGCTTTTGAATGCTCCCAAACACTCGAAGAGGAAGGGAAGTGGAGAGTAAAAATGGATCATTCTCTCAGAGAGCTCTGGGATAATTCAAAGAGATCTAAAGAGATCTAAATTTGAAGGGCAATTTAAGCCATTCACATTAATTGAGAGTATTGATAAGCCTGGTAATATTTTGGGTATCATGTTTTTGGAAAGTCCAGTGGACATTTTTTTAATCCTTTGTCACTGTGGAAGTTGAAATTTGATCAAAAGTTTCTGAGTGAGTGAGTTTACTTTGGTGGTGAACATTGTGCTGGTCATTATGGAGGATAGGTCTGAGAATATCCTGGAGATCTGGTTTAGTTATGGAAAATTTCTTCAACATGTGCGTGTCATTAAAGTATTTAATTTCTCTTTCATAAATGAAAATCAGTTTAGCTGGATACTGGATCCTGAGTTGAAAGTTATTTTGTTGGAAGTTCCTGAAGATGGCGGACTGCAGCCAGCTTTTTGCAGAGGCTCCCGTCCAGAAGGAGGCTGAAAGGACAGAAGTTTAGCTAATTAGCTGATGGTTTGGAGCAGAGCCAAGAGAGAAGATTGAGGAGCACACTTCAACCTTCCTGAGG
>CAUYQV010041439.1:0-27441 GCA_963574575.1 Galagoides demidoff
CTCCGTTTTTCTTTAGGGCTGCATAGTATTCCATGGTGTACATATACCACAGTTTATTGATCCATTCGTGGATTGATGGACACTTGGGCTTCTTCCATGATCTGGCAATTATGAATTGGGCTGCAATAAACATTCTGATACTAGAACTTCAAGAAATGCATTTGGGTTTTTAATCATTTAGAGTTAATTTTTTTTCAGATTAATGTGAGGGTATAAACAACCAAATCACAATATTTGAATGTGGTAGGTAGAGTCCATTGTATAATAATGTCCTGTAAAGATGTGCCATACACCCCTACATTGTGCCCATTCAGTGGAAGCACCTGAAACCCCTCGCCCTTCTCTCCCCTCCCTCCAGTTCCCCTTCCCCTAACTTGAATTAAAATGAGTTTTTCTCCTATGTGGGCATGAATTATATTGTCTATTGGCTTCATGTTGGTATTGAAAGTACATTGGATATTTGCTTTTCCATTCTTCTGACAGTTTACTGAGAAGAGTGTGTTTCAGCTCCATCCAGGTTAATAGAAAAGATGTAAAGTCACAATCTTTTTTATGACTGAATAGTATTCCTTGGTATACATATACCATAGTTTGTTAATTTATTCCTGAGTTGATGGGCATTAGGTTGTTTCCATGTCTTGGCGATTGTAAATTGAGCTGCAAAAAACTATCTAGTGCAAATGTCCTTATGATAAAAGGATTTTTTTTTTCTTCTGGGGAGATGCCTAGTAGTGGGATTGCAGGATTAAATGGAAGGTTCAGTTCTTTGAGGATTTGCCATACTTCTTTCCAAAGAGGCTGTTTTAGTTTGCAGTCTCACTAACAGTGTCAAACTATTCCCTTCTCTCCAGATCCATGCCGGCATCTGCAACTTTGGAATTTTGTGATGTGGGCTAATCTTACTGGGGTTAGATGATGTTTCAGGGTGGTTTTGACATGCATTTCTCTGATGATTAGAGATGATAAGCATTTTTTCTAATGTTTGTTCATCATTCATCTGTCTTCCTCAGTTAAGGTTCTATTCACATCTATTGCCCAGTGATTGATGGGATTGTTAGATTGCTCTTCTTGTTGGTTATTTTGAGTTGTCTATAGATCCTATTTATCAACTTTTTGTCAGATTCATAATATGAAAATATCTTTTCCCATTCTGAAGGTTGTCTACTTTCTTTGATTGTATATGTCCTTAGTTGTGCAGAAACATTTCAGGTTAGTTAATTCCTGTTTATTTGCTTTTGTTGTTATTGCAACTGCTATAGAAATCTTCTTCATAAAATTGTTCCCCAGGCCAACATCTTCAAGAATTTCCCCCACACTTTGTTTTAGGATTTTAATCATTTCCTATCTTATATTTAAAATTTTTATCCATCTTGAGTCAAATTTTGTAAGTGGTGAGAGGTGCGGGTCCAGTTTTAGTCTTTTACATGTGGTTATCCAGTTTTCCCAACATCATTTATTGAATAGGGATTCTTTTCCCCAGTGTGTCAAAGATCCGATGGCAAGTAGAGACTGGTTTATCTCTTGGTTTTCTATTCAGTTCCAAATGTCTATGTATCCATTTTTGAGCCAATACCTTGCTGCTTGATTACTGTGGACTTGTAATATAGCCTAAAGTCTGGTAGGGTGATGCCTCTGGCTTTGTTCTTCTTATTAAGAATTGCCTTGGCTATACAGGGTTTTTTTCTTGTTCCATATGAAATGAAAAACTATTTTTTTCTAAATCTTCAAGTATCATGTTGGTATTTTAATGGTATAGATTGCATTAAATCTGTAGAATGCTTTGGGAAGTATAGACATTTTAACAATGTTGATTCTTCCCATCCAGGATCATGGTATGCTCTTCAATTCATTAATTTTTTCTGCTATTTCTTTTATTAGGGTTTTATAACTCTCTTTGCAGAGGTCCTGCACCTCTTTTCTTAGGTACATTCCTAGGTACTGTAAAGGGAATTGTGTCTCTGGTTCGTTTCTTAACTTGGCTGTTACTAACATATACAAAGGTTACCGATTTGTGGACAATTTTGTAAGCTGAGATGTTAGTGTATTTCTTGATCACTTCTAGGAGTCTGTGGTTGAGTCTCTGAGGTTTGCTAAGTATAAGATCATATCCTCAGCAAAGAGGGAGAGTTTGATCTCCTCAGCTTCCATTTGGATGCCCTTTATAGCCTTCTCTTGCCTGATTGAATTGACTAGAACTTCCAGCACCATGTAGAATAATAGTGGTGATGGTGGACATCCTTATGTAGTTCCTCTAAGTGGAAAAGCTTTCAGTTTTACTTTGTTCAGTGTAAGATTAGCTCTGAGTTTGTTGTACATGGCTTCAATCAGTTTAAGAAATGTGCCACCTATGCCTGTATTCTAAGTGTTCTGATTACAAAAGGATGCTGTATTTATCAAATGCTTTTTCTGCATCTATTGAGAGCATCATATAGTCCTTGTTTTTGCTTCTATTGATATGTTAAATTATATTTATGGATTTGCATGTGTTAAACCAGGCTTACATCCATGGGATGAGGCCTACTTGATTGTGATGTATAATTTTTTTTAAAGTGTAGCTGTAATCTATCTGCTAAAATATTCTTGAGTATTTTTGTATCTATATTCATTTAGTGAAATTTGTCTGCAGTTCTACTTTTTAGCTGGGTCTTTTTCTGGTTTTGGTAACAGGCTAATGTTTGCTTCATAGAATGTGTTTGGGAAGAGTTCTCCCTTCTCAATGTTTTGGAACAGTTTCTGCAATGTGGGTAGAAGCTCATCTTTGAAAGTATGATAGAAATCTGATGTGAAGCCAACTAGTCCCAAAAATTTTTTGTTGGAAGATTTTTTATTGTTTCTTCAATCTCAGTGCTTGATATTGGTGTGTTCAAGAGATATATTTCTTGTTGGTTAAGTCTAGGGAAGTGGTATGATTCTACATATTGGTCCATTTCCTTCACATTGTCAAATTTCTGGGCACAGAGTTTCTTGTAGTAGTCAGAGATAATCTCTTACATCCCTATGATATCTGTTGTTATTTCCCCTTTTTCATTTATGATGGAAGTTACTAAAGATTTTACTTTTTTGATTCTAGCTAGTTTGGCCAGTGGTTTATTGATTTTATTTATTTTTTCTGAAGAACCAACTTTTTTTTCATTAATTTTCTGAATGATTCTTTTGTTTTCAATTTCATTAATCTCTGACTAATTTTGGTTATTTCTTTTATTCTGCTAGATTTGGGATGAGGTTGTTCTTCCTTTTCCATTTCTTTAAGATGATTCATTAGTTTACTAATGTGCTAACTTTCTGTTTTTTGAATGTAGGCATTTCATGCAATAAATTTCCTTCTTAAGACTGCTTTTGCTTGCTGTATTCCACAGGTTTTTCCTAAATGGTGTTTTCATTTTTTTTTTTATGTTTGAGGAATTTAACAATTTCTTCTTTATCTCTTCCTTGACCCAACTATTATCAGCATAAGGCTGTTTAATTTCTATGCCTTTGTTCAGGGATGACAGTTTTTGTTGGAGTTGAGTTCTACCTTTATTGCCTTGTTGTCTGAGAAGATACAAGGTACACTTTCAATTTTTTAAATTTTGTTGAGGTTTTATTTGTTTCCTGGGATATGATCTATTTTGTAGTATGTTTCATGGGCTGATGAGAACATACATTTCTTAATTTGGGGATGATATTTTCTATATACATCTATTAAACTCTTTTGTTGTAGGGTCACATTTGAGTCTCTTGTATCTTTGCTTAATTTCTGTTTAGGGAATCTGTCCAGCTCTGTAAGAGTAGTGTTTAAATCCCTGGCTATTATAGTGTTATTTAATATCATATTACTCAGATCAATCAAAGTCTGTTTCATAAATCTGAGAGCATTTAAGTTGGTTGAATATTTAGAATTGAAATGTCCTCTTGTATTGTTCCTTTGACCCGTATGAAGTGACCATCTTTGTCTTTCTTAACTTTAGTTGCTAATCCACTTGTATTTGAGAATAAGATTGGGACCCCTCCTTTCTTCTGATCTCCATTTGCCTGAAATATTGTTTCCATCCCTTCATCCTGAGTCTTAATTTGTTCTTCAAATTTAGATGAGTTTCCTGGATACAGCATATGGATGGCTGGTGCTTTTTTATCCAATCAGCCAGCCTGTGCCTCTTCACTGGAGAATTAAAGCCATCAATATTTATTGAGAGAATGGATAAGTGTGGTGGAGTTCTATTCATCTTATTTGGTGAGAATCCGTTGCTTAGTTTTATCCTTTGTGCCATTGTGGAAACTAGGTTTTGTCCATTAGTTTCTGGGTGTTCGTTTTGCTGGTGGTCTATTGTGATGGTCAGTGTTATGAATAGGTCTAAGTATCTCTTGTGGAGTTAGTCTTGATATGGTGAATTTCCTCAATGTTTGCAAAATATTTTATTTTTCCATCAATTTTGAAAATTATTTTAGCAGGGTAACAGAATTATGGGCTTAAATTGTTTTGCATAAGAATATTAAAGGTAGATGACCATTCTATTCTAGTTTGATAAGTTTCAGTTGAGAATTCTGCTGTCACTATGATGGATCTGCCCCATATGTCAATTGGTACTTACTCCTGGCTGCTTGCCAAATTTTCCCTTTTGTCTTGAACTTTGTACAGATTCATGACAATGTGTCTTGGAGGTGGTTTGTTTGTGCTGAGATGACCCAGAGCTCAATATCCCTGTACATGCTGTCCTCAGTTCCTGACCTCCTTGATGACTCCTGTAGTCCACCACTGCCTCCTAGAGTTACTTTTTAAATATAACTTAAACCAGTATAATTATTAATAGCACTTTTTTCTACTCTCAAAAATGTCCCTTTTTGAGCAATAAATTATATGTTCACCCTAATTAGAAATGCAGTCAATGAAATAGAGTAAAAATCTTTCAACTATGAGAATATCATAACTCTAGTTATGATCTCAACAGTATTATATTCTAACAGTTAACTGACCCAAATTAACCACAAAAGATCAGGAGTAATATGGTATTAAGGAAATACAGAGAAAACAGTTTTCTTTAATAATATAGAATGCATCAAAGGGTAAGAAGATAAACTATAGCTCACAGAAGTCATTTTTCAAAAGACTTCAACTGTACTTTGAAGCCCTTGAAGTCCAGTCCCTTTTTCATTTCTAGAATATTTTATTCAATTCCTGGTGTTGAAACAGCTTGGCTGTATGTCAGCATGCTCAGTAAAAAGTCTATTAACTTCAAAATGTCAATTCATTGGCAGTTTTGTATTTTCTTTTAAATATATTAACATATTTTACAAGTGAATTTTATAACTTGCTGGAATTTGTTTATACAGTTCCTTCAGTGATACAAATCCACAGTCCCTCCCCAGAGATGTTAAATACAGCTAAACTGAGGGCTGTTCCAAAATTTGCTAGTTTGGCTGTAGACTTGTCATCTCTCTACTACTTCTTAGGATATCAGTTTAACTATTCTGACTGTATAACTCTTTTCAATGCAGTATAGTAGAGAACTTGAGACCTGATAAAATATCTACTTAGTTATGAGTTGACAATGATGTATGATAAACTGTATAAAATTTAATAATAATAATTAATATAAATATTTTTAAAGATGTTTCTCTGTCTCTCCTGATAATAATTGATCACTTTAAGTTTGCATCTTTGAATGTAGTATTCAAGTAGATACACTTTTATATCCAAATGTAAATTAGTCCACTAATCATTCTGTTGGTATTTTCAGCTTCATATATAACTGGGTCATCTATACTTATGTTGCTATTTCTCTAATTGTAGAAGATAATGTGGTTTTATTTTTGACTACAAACTTGTGTTATTTAAGGATTCAGTATACAGCAGAATTATTTTTCTATCTTTTGACATTTTATTATCCAAATATTAGTATTGTACTCAGACAAAAGCCTGGTTACTTAATAGTGTCTTGGCTTTGTCCCCTGGGACTGAAGAAGGTGTAGTGAGCAAATGTCTATTACTAGGACAGGCAGTTATTGCTTTTTTTTTGTTGTTCTGTCAATCATTTTGTACCTATGATTATTTCATAAAAAGGATTTTGTATGATTTTAAGTGTTTATCAGTTTCAAGAACAGCTCTGTGGAACAGAACACAAATGTAAAAAATATAGTCAATGAAACTCTAGATTATTTTTATTAGTTATTAAGCTCTGAGAACTTTGAAATTTAAAGTTCTTCTGAATTATTCATTAAACATCTCTGTATCAGAAATAATTCATTATTGCATTATTCTCTCCATTTTCAAAAGGGTCAATTTATTTGTTTATATCAGACAGCCAGGAAAGAATGGAAGATCATAATTTGCATTTCCTTGTTCACTTACTTAGGGAACAGTGGTACAGATAGTGAGAATGGTGGCCGTATTTCTGCACCCCCCTCAAGGCAATCATTCAACACCTCACCTGATCCTAAAAGGGTGGATCATAAAAGGACTGTGTGGGGTGGCTAGGATGAGAATTGCTAAAAGAGGTGACCCTCTCTTCTTTAAAGGAGTATGTGTTATCCTGTAGGTGGTTTTCGGTAGAAGCAAAGTTAAGAGCCAGTGCTTCTGGGTTGTTCTAATAAATATAGACAAAATTGTGTACTTCCAATAGTCTGTCCTAAATCATACACACAAAATATTGTCCTATCTGCCAGCAAGTCACTCATTTTTATTACCTTTCTGCCTCTCCCACACCTGACTTTACAGGGGAAGAAGCTGAGAGTCAGGACACAAGTGTATATAAGAGCACTTGGTAGAACTCACATTTCCTTGAACCTTCCTTTCCCCAAGCCAATTTCTAATGCAAATCATTCCTTTTCCAGGCTCACATTTCTTTTCAGTGTCATTTCATTGAGTTTTTATAGCATGTGGGGCATACCAAGCACTTAGAATGCTGAGACCACAAACTACTCTGCAAGCTCATAACATGGGGCAAGTACATTTTTGTTTTTCTTCTGTTTTATTTCTTGGGATAATGGCCCAGGTGGCTGCTTGTGGAGGCCTGTGGAATCAGGACCCCCACAGGAGAAGAGGCTCAGTCTTACAAGAACTAAGAGGGAGAAACACCAATTCGAACAGAACTGAGGTTAGTGTTGAAGTAAAGGTGTTTATGTGATTGGGTTTGTAAACTCTCTCTACTAGGTGAGCTGAAGATTTGTTATGACCCTTGAAGGGAACACTGGTGTATAAAGAAAGGAAAAGGTAATGTAAAGGTGAGGAGGCCTCTATTTCCTTTCTTTCTTTCTTTCTTTTTTTTTTTTTTGCAGTTTTTTTTAGCCAGGTCTGAGTTTGAGTCTGCCACATCTGGTATATGAGGCCGGTACCCTACTCCTTTGAGCCACAGGTGCTGCCCCTCTATTTCCTTTCTCAGTGAGGTGGGAGTCTTCTACATGATCTTTACACTGGGTCTTGTCAGCCTGTGATGGCAACTAATGTAAAATATACATTATTGTGTTCTGTGTGGTTCATTTTGGTTATTGACATTTTGTCCTGAAACCACCAAATCTACTCAAAACTGTGTAATGGTCAAACCCAAGGTATGGATTAAGCTTTAGCTGCATAAGCTAAGCCTAGCAAAGGAGAAGGGAGAATTGACATATTTTTTAGTATCTATTGTGTAAGGCCCTGTACTAGATATTTTAAATGTAGTATTCATTTATAGATAGTAAAACAGTTGTGCTGTCCATACAGTCTGCTATCACTGTATCTATAGCCCATGAAGGGGTAGTGACTTCCATCTCTCCTTCTACAAGATTATTTAACTATTGTAATTTTAATTAGGAAGGCAATGATGCTGATACCAAGAAATTCAATGCAATGAATTTTTATTATTAGAGATAAAAATTAATCCTCAATTCCTTTGGCCTTTTAATTGTTAACTGTAGAATCAGTCAAATGTGGAGGCTGGAGAAGCATCAAGGGATAATGTAATTGCAACTCTTCAAACAATTGTATCTGTCTGGAGAATGAAGATTGATGATCTGGAAAATAGATCTCATTGTTTCAGTAGTAGAATTATGCGCTACGCCAGTGGCTATTAAGAGAGCTTCTCTAAGAAACTTTTTACCAAAAGAAAAAAAAATGATACTTGTTATAAGAAGAAAATTTAATTCAGCCAATTTTCATTAAGCAAGGCCAGAAACTCTAATTCCCAAGTTCATAGTTGAAGAAAGGCCCTGGAGTAGTAATTATCTATTTTTCAAGTTTCCTGATAGAAAGCTCTTCAATTAGATATAGACAAGGGGAAAATTATGGTATAAGGAAGAGTATTTTGTCCTTTCTAAGGAGTACTAGGAAAATACGGCTATATAAAAATGTTAAGAGATAATTATATTAAATGAGTTAAGCACTTTGAATTATCTTAAAACAAGTGAAATTACTTTCAGTATTGCTGTTTCCCTCAGAGCCCTTACAATTTTAGTTCAGAAAAATAAACTTAGATTCAGTATTCGTGTATGTTTCCCAAATCCTCAGGAAGGATGGGTTACCGTGGGCATAACTAAACATCCTTTGGGGAAATAGGTAATACTGTGGATGGACTAAGTAGAGTTTTCTCCTCAAAGTACCAACGAATATTGGAAATGTGATTCTGTGTATTTGTCATGTTAGGAAGACTGATTAGTTGTTTCACTTCTTGGTTTTAATGTTATTTGATAAGCATTGTTTGCACAGGCATTATTTTTTTCTGTCTTCCTCATTCATAAATAAGGTAGTGTGAGTGTAAATTATTGAGTTGGTATAAGACAATGGACAATCATGGATTAATACAAGTAAGAGGAAAAGTCTTCCTCTTTGTTAAACCACATA
This sequence comes from Galagoides demidoff, assembly GCA_963574575.1. Lineage (NCBI taxonomy): Eukaryota > Metazoa > Chordata > Mammalia > Primates > Galagidae > Galagoides > Galagoides demidoff. The sequence continues at coordinate 8,792 of CAUYQV010041439.1, forward strand.
ATGGAAGCGCATGAATATTTTATTTTGCCTTTTAAAGTGGGACAAGCTTAGAAGGTGAGTTTAAGTAACCTAAGGCTTTCCTGTTTTGCTTGTGTGATAGTGTTTCTTGTTATTTGTTGCTGAGCAGAGAGTTAAAATAGAATTATTTAGCTGAATGGGGCAAAATGGAAGCCACTCTATAACTATGGTCCATCACCAAGTTAAAGTCTGAGTACAGAGGCATCAAGGAATTATTTCCAATCTAAGCACAAAGGTGTTCAGAGCACACATTTAGAATGGCCATGGACATTTTACATGATTTTTGATTTTCTAAAGGAGACTCCCTAGCACACTGTGAATATAAATCTTAAAAACTAGATTATATGTGCTCATTATATTATTATTACTGGGATGTTCCAAAGTCCATATTCCAAAAATGTGAAAAGTTATTCTTCCTTATATCTCTAACATTTCTTATTTTGAAGTAAAAAGTAAGGGAATATCATATGAGAATGGTACCCAAAGATGATGAAATTGGGGAATCAGGGAAAATGGAAAAAACACAATTAAGCCTGTAAGAGGGTTTGTTTGGGATGTTCAAGATAAAGCAGCTGACGTCATGTTTAGACAAAGACTTGAACATTAAACTTTGTTAATAAAGATGAAAAGTGAACATTAATGTTCTCTAATGATAAAAGTGATACAGGTTTGTTGTTCTTATGAAACATTTCAAAAATACAGACATGATAACAAGAAATAATTAAGCCCCGCCAACTTCCCCACTGTGTGTCTCCCAACCTGGTTAGCTGCCATTAGCCACTGGTGTGTTTCATCTTGTGAACACATTTGAACATGTGTGGCTGTGGAACACGTTTTTATTTAAACAAAAAGAGGTGGTATTGTACGCCTACTATTTAGTAGGTACTTTATGTCCCACTTAATTATTTGCCATTATTTGTTCATATGATGCCACTAACAGACATTCATAAAGAGAGACTGAGAGAGAAGGAATCTGGGATTCTGCATAATTGGGCTGTTCCTCTACCAGCCAGCAGCGGCTTCCCACCACTTTACAGATGACTGTACTTCCTGAGCAGGGACCCTTGGCTTAGTCTGTGAGCTTTCATCTCAGCTCCGAACTTCAGAAACTGATGTACCAATTCAGTCTCACAGAGAAATAGAGTTAATTTTTTTTTTCTTTTAAGTTTAACATTAAACTTAGACCACAGCTAGGTTGGGGGTGGGGATAGGGAGTACATTTTATTCATGGATTCAGGAGAAATAACAACTCAGTGAAATTATCACAAACCCAAAGACTATGAAAAAGATTGTACAGGCCTGTGCCGTCATTGGTCTCAATTCCAGTACATAAGTTTGTTCAGAGATGAGTTAAACCATGGTGAGACAGCAAGAGGCTTCAGAATGTGGTTAATGAACAAGGAAACTATTGCTAGGATTTTGGAATCAGAACATGAGAGATCAGAAAGAAGAGATAAAAGAGATCAGTTTTTAAAATAAAAGGATATTTACTTTGTAGTTATAACTAGAACTGTAGGAAATGGAAAGAAGCTGAGAGAAGGACACAGACCCAGCAAATCCTGTTTTCCCTGAATGAGAAATAGAGGGAAAGTCCATCAATTAAAGCAGAACAAAAATTCAAAAATTGCATTCTAGACTTGTTGGAAGGGGACAGGCCAGGTCACAAAAGGTGATAGGTGGAGAATACTATAATTAAAAGCAGGTTCCATTGATGCAGGGAGAAGGTGTCAGCAAGAACAGTTTCTGCTGTCATGTGTTGAAAGTTATGGGATCCTCAGCATAATATATTTCTTGTTTGACCTTGTCATACACATGTGCACATAGGGCCTTCCACAGCATTAGTGAAAAGTGACTGGTCGAGGAAGGATTTGAATGTGATTGGTTTGCCCAGCCAAGTACTGTCTGATAGCAACTCCTAACTTTATTTTGAATGGCTACAATGCATCTCCCTTTATGAGATACTTATGTAATTTAATTTTTGTTATTTGACATTTATGCTACAATAAACTTTTTCCTGTTATGAATCATGCTATAGCAAATATCCCCATAGGTAAATCTTACAAGATTGTGGGTATGCCATTAGTTGTTTTCTTTAATTCCCATAAATTAAGTTGCAGGGCCAGAGGGTGTACCCATTTTAGACTGTTGGTACTTCTTGCCAAGATTTCTTCCATAAAGTTTGTGTAATACCAACATCCACTGCCATCAGCAATGGAATAGCATCCATTTCCCACAAAGATAAGTCTGCTACCACACTGTCAGTTTCATAAAATTATGAATTATTTTCTTCTAGTAGTGCAGATGATATCAATTAAGTTACATGATTTCATTTTCCTGGCATCCATTGTGATCAAAGACACATGATTTTAAAATTGTAGAAGTTAGAGCTGTATTCTGTTATGATCAGAGTATTTAAACTATACAGAATGATCATGGTCTTAAAATTATTTTATTACCAAAGTATTCTAACCTATTTCTCTAACTATAATCTAAAATACTTCTTTTTCTTTTTTAGCTTAACTAATTGATTTTTATTTTATTTTTAATTTTTTATTAAATCATAACTGTATACATTTATATTAAATCATAACTGTATACATTTATGAGATGCAATATGATGATTTGATATACAATATTGAACACTCAAATCAAACTGATTAATGTAATCATCACCTCACTTATTTTTTGTGCTAAGACATTTACAGTTTACTCTTAGTTGTTTAGAATGTCCCTCTGCATTGTGCACATTAGTTGAGATCCCTCGAATGTCCTCCCTCCTCCCACCAAACACCTTCTCCCTTCCCCTCCTACCTCCCCCCTTCGTTCCCCTTTGTTAGACTATATTTGTGTTTTATCATTTGTAAGAAGAGTGTAAGGGTTTTATACTTGTTTCATAATAATATTAAGTACATTGGATACTTTTTCCCCCCATTCTTGAGATACTTTACTAAGAAGGATGTATTTCAGCTGCATCCAGATAAACATAAGTGATGTAAAAATCTCCATCTTCTTTCATGGCTGAATACTTTTCCATGGTATACATATGCCACAGTTTGTTAATCCATAACTTGACAATTATGAATTGGCCTACAATAAACATTCTGGGGCAAATGTCTTTATTGTAAAATGATTTTTGCTTTTCTGGGTACATACCTAGTAATGCAATTGAGGGATCAAAAGGAAGGTCAAATTTTAGATCCTTGAAAATTCTCCATTCTTCTTTCCAAAAAGGCTGTATTAGTTTGCAGCCCCACTAGCAGTGTAGAAGTGTTCCCTTCTCTCTGCATCCAGGCCAACATCTGCAGTTTGGGGACTTTGTGATGTGGGCTTATCCTACTGGAATTAGGTGATATCTCAAAGTGGTTTTGATTTGCATTTCTCCGATGATTAAAGACAGTGAACATTTTTTAATGTGTTTGTTTTGCCTGTCATCTTCAGAGAAGTTTCTGTTCAAGTCTCTTGCCCACAAAGAAACGGAGTTCTTTGATCTTTTCTTATTGATTAATTTGAGTTCTCTGTAGATTCTAGTTACCAGACCTTTGTCAGAATCATAAAATCAATTGATTGTTAATGGATAAAAGATTTCAATTTAAGATGTGAAACTATATAATACTAGAAGAGAGTGCAGGAAAAATGCTTGAGGAAGGCCTGTTGCACTCTATTATAAACCAATAACCACAACCCTCTTTTTCAAATATAACCACTATTCTGACTTATATCATTACAGTGTAGTATTGCCTGTTTTTGAATTTTATATGGATGGAACCATAGAATATTTATTTTTATCAACCTTCTTTAGAAAGATTGTATATAACTATAATTGAGTCATGTTTACTATTGAATAGTATTCAATGTTGCAAATATACTATAATCTATCTATTGAGAAACACTTTTTCAAATTAAGGAAGTTCTATTTTATTTATAGTTTACTAAGATATTTTGTCCAAGATGGATGTTTCTTTCTTTCTTTCTTTTTTTTTTTTTAGAGCTAGAATCTCCCTTTATCACCCTTAGTAGTGGGCCATGGTGTCACACAGCTCACAGCAACCTCCAACTCCTGGGCTTAAGCGATTCTCTTGCCTCAGCCTCTCGAGTAGCTGGGACTACAGGTGCCCACCACAATGCCTGGCTATTTTTTTATTGCAGTTCAGCCAGGTCTGGGTTTGAACCTACCACCCTCAGTATATGGGGCTGGCGCCCTACTCACTGAGCCACAGGCACTGCCCTGGATGTTTCATTTTTAAAATGCTTTTTCTTTACATTTATTGAGATGGTTGTATGATTTTTTCTTTTTTACTCTGTTGAAATGGTAAGAATTAGATTGATTTTAGAACACTTAACCAATTTTGCATTCCTGAAATAACCACAACTTTATTATAAAAGTAAATGGGGTAAATCTAAAATTATTCTGAAGTAAAAAGATTAGTTTTGAAAGGAAATGAGAAATAAGGTTTAGCCATTTCTTATCATCCAGGGCTAGTTGTAGTCAAAACTAGTCACTTTAAAGTCATGAACTTTAATGAAGTCATGAAATCTTTGTGGTTGGGAGGTGACTCAACCTGATACAAAAACTCCCGTGGGTCTATAGGGTAACAATAATGTCTGTGTCCCATTCTGCTATTGTTCTTTTCTAACATAGTAGTAATAATAATAACTGTTAGAAAGAAATTCACTTAAAGAATATTGGAATTTTAATAGAAGTACAACATAACTGCCATTTGAAAACTGTTTCCTAAGTCCAAAAAATCAAGAAACCAGGCCCAAGGATACATCTGTGAGCCAAGGTTGGTTTAGGTCTCACAAGTGCTGACAGATATGGAGGAGCACCTTCATTTGTCAGATAGGAAGTATCTTCTACTTGCTTAAAACAAAGTTGCCTTCATACACTGCTTACAAATTTGGTGTTTGGTAGTTTTGTCCTGCCAACATCATAAAGTGTACTCACATGAACCCACGTGGTGTCACCTGCTACACGGGGGAGGGTATAGCATATCGCTCCAGGTTACAACCTGTACAGAATACTGAAAGCAGTTTGGGTTTCCTGACATACCTGAACATGGAAAAAGTACAGTAAAAATTTATTATTAAAGATGATCTTATGGGACCACCATTGTATATACAATCCATCAATGATTAAAATGTCATTGTGTGGTGCCTGAGTGTCGAGCAGTCTATAGATACATTAAGCACCTGACTGAAATGTGAGCATCTAACACTCGAAAAGTTTTGAGAATATAAGAGGTATAAAACACCATTTCTCACCTCAAGGAATTTATTACCTAGTTGTGGAGACATGGGATAATTTAAAATTAATATATTTTTATACCTGATATTGTTAAAACTCAAAAACCGTGAGGGAATTTGTAGATAGAAAGTCCTAGTTCAATGTAGAGATAAATTTCTGTTAAGGATGGGAAGTCGGAAGATTTTTCAAAGAACACATAACCTGAACTTCATTAATACTACCTAAAAAGTAGAATCACAGAGAGTATTTCAGAGGATACAGCTAGCTAGGAAAGTGGGTTTGAGAAGGCACTGTATAAGTTTAAATTAAGGTTATCTGTAGTGATGGAAAATCTGAAATAACAATTGTTTAAGCAAAACACAAATGTATTTCTTCTTAAACCTATTTTGTCAGTCATCCATGCCTGATATAATTAGGTTTCTATTAGGTCATTAAATATGAAATGTCTGATTGAATCAGAAGTTTAGTTTATTATATCTTTTTTTTTTTTTTGACCGGGGCCCAGTTTGAACCCACCACCTCCAGTATATGGGGCTGGCGCCCTACTCCTTTGAACCACAGGTACGACCCCATAGTTTATTATATCTTAAATAAGAAGCAGCATAATTAATCAGAGTATGCACATGGTTTTGCCACGTTGTATGTGCCAGTGGTGGGGAAGCCTGGAAAATGAGTGGCAATGAAGGTATGAAAGGCTTGTTTTCTTCTTCTCTGACAATGAGTATTTCCTTGTAAGAAGTGGTCTAAAGCCTAGAAGAAGTGCTAGGCAGTTCCAGAAAGGTCTGATGAATACAGTGGATGAAAAGAGACTCTCCAGGTCCAGCTTCTGTAGTTTGTGCTACATGTGGTCAAGCATGTCATGCTAGAGGATTGGCCTCTCTCTATTGACCAGAGTTGGCTGCGTAATCACAAGCATCATCATCATTTTGTTCAATCGGTAGCAGCAGGCATCCACTGTAATTGATTGATGAAGTTTCATGAAGATGTGAAGAATGCCAGAACTGGATCGCCAAACAGACACCATTAGCTTTCTTTGATAAATACTCAGTTTTGGACTGTGTTTTGGCACTTTATCCAAGCATTGTGCTGAATGCTTGCAGTTGTCACAAAGAATCCATTTCCATCACACACAACAATACGGTGTACAAATAGTTTGCCTTTACGTCATGACAGCAAAGAAAGGCAAGCTTCTAAAAGATTTCTCCTCTGACACTTATTTAATTAATGCTGAAGCCCTCTATCCAACTTGCCAGTTTGTTTCAAATGGTCCAGTGTTATTGGAAGAATAACATGAAATATTGCTGCTAATTCACATTTAGGTTGAGATGCATTTGCTTCCCAATACAGCTTTCAGCTCATCATTATCCACCTTGGTCTTAGGTCACCCACGTGGCTTATGTTCAAAATTTAAATCACCAGAACAGACTTCTTAAATCATCCATGTGCTGTGCGTTCATTACCCACATTCCTCCCAAACACTTCATTGATATTTCCAGCTCTCTGTGCTGCACTGGTCTCATGAAGGAACTCATTTTAAAAAATAACACCAATTTTGACTTTTCCATGGTTTCCAAAAATTGCTGCAAAGAAATTTTAGGAAGATGATCACAAGCCAAAACATGTGTTTGAAAGAATGAGGCTGTGCCTTCACAGGAAACAGCAAACAAACAAACAAGAAGTGTCAAAATGATATGTCAGTGATACCGACTGTCAAACTTAGTACTTAAGGAAATCAGACATTTCATAATTAATAACATTTTTCTTTTGCTATGACATCTGCAAGCACACAGCTTTCACCTCAGTGTTCTATTTGTATTCTCAGGCACCTGTTATCACATCTACATGCCAAGTAACAAGAAGGAAGAAACACAGGCACATCCTCTCCCTTAAGGAAACAAAGTACTTGGAAATCTGAACTTTGTCATTGGCCACACCTGACTGCAAGATAGTCTGGAGATGTGGACTTTATTCCAGGGAGCCATGTAGATAGCTAAAGATTAGTGACCTATTTATAAAGAAAGGCTGAACATCTACTGAGAGGTTGTAAGCACTCTACCAAAGTGATAGGCACAGGCATGTAGGCAGCAGGAGTGTAGGGCGAGTGTGAAGGACACATTAACTGAAGAAGATATTTTTCTTATGTCATGAATCTAACACATAAAAGTAACCTGGTTGTGAGTGGAGAGAATCACAAATATTTTTGTTAAAAAAAATATTGTTCAATTTCACTGTATGAAGTTACTTTTTTTTTTTTTTTGGTTTGCAGCCCCTTAATAGAAAAAAAAAACCCATCATCCTTGCTTGAAGGATCTGAACTCTCAGTTCATTCTTCTGTTATGTGTCTAGATGACTGCAGAATGCAACACTTGGAAGTATTGAGAACACTTGAAGGAAATATATCTTGAAAAAAAGTTTAGAAAATAAAGCAATTCTTTTTCAAATCTCAAACTGGGTTAAAAAAAAAAAAGACCCTGTGAAATGAAGGGGGAGGAAAACAAATCTCTTCAGGTTAGTCTGTCTGGGTTTTGTTCATTGAAATAAAAGAGAAATTAAACAGATGAAGATATCAAGGAGCAATCTTAGTCTTTTCACTCGTGGGTTTGATTTTGCCCTTTGCCATTTCAACTTCTATCTAAGTCATATTCTAGGCAATTGGGAGATGCTCTTTTCAAATAAAAATGTTTATTTCTTTTCTAATTTACCATTGAACACTAGAAGTCTGAAAGGAACCATTTTAACTTTTATAGTAAACAATAAAAAAGCCTCATAAAGCTTCTCACAAAGTTCTTTCTTTTTAGAAGTCAAGACATATTCTTTATGAATACCAACATTGTGACATTTGTGTTGCCAATTACATTGTCTAGAATGACTCCTTTAATTCCACTTCCTGTTTCTTAGGAAGACTTTGCAGAGGACCTTTTTTTAATAGGCTATAATCACACAGGCAACAGAGATGTTGGCAAGTAGCTATTAACAGTATAGATAGAAACTTGGAGTGTGATGGTTTTAGACTTCCTGAGCTTCCTGATGCTATTTTAATGCACTAAGAGTATAAACTAAATTTAGATCCTGCTGACTTGCTGGAGCGAGTGCATGTCTCTTTTGCAGACAATGCTAGATTTAGTTGCCGTGTATTTCTGTCAAGCTGGGAATGCAGCTTGCAGCTCCCATCCCTTCTGAGCATTTTCATGACTATACATATGTATTTAATGACTGCTTTGATTTGCTACTGGTCGCTCACATTTTGTCATGGTTCCTAAAGCATTACTGACACTTGTAGTGTTTTTCTTGTGTTGATTGCATTTTATTTTAATATTAATAAATCTGGCGTTATGTGCACATACATCAAGCTGATTTCTGGCATTAAGCCCATGGTACTCCTACTCCCTAAGTATTTCTCTATTCTATGGTTTTCAACCTCAGCACAATGGCATCTGGGGCGTCATAGTTCTTCATTGTTGAGGCTGTTCTATATACGTTGTGGAATGTTTAGCAGCAATCTTGGCCTCTACCCATTAGATGCCAGATGCTTTTCACCACACTGATTGTGACATCAAAAAATGTCTTCAAACATTGCCAGATGGTGCCTGAGAGACAAAACCACTCCCAGGTGAGAGCTACCATCAAACTAATCTGTCCACTTCTCCATCTCCTCATTCTTGCCCTGGTCCAGGAGTCTTCTCTCAGCAAAACCTGTGGGACTGTCCTGCCTTTACCTCAGCTATTCTCCAGTTCATTTTCCTTAGGACAGCCAGAAGGATTTTTTTTAAAACTCCAATCTCATCACACCATGCCTTTAAAAACACTTTCAGTACTTGCCAGTGACTCGGTATAAAGATAAAACTTTTTAAAGGAGCCTACAGTTTTCATCCTAGTTGGACCCAACAACCCGTTGGCTTCACCTCTACCCACTTTCTCTTGCAATGCCACCTGCCCTTCTTGGTCCTGCTTGTGCCTTGCTCCTTCCTGCTCTGCTCCCCTGCTTAGCTCACATTCACCCTTTAGTCCTGGCTCCAGCACCAAGCTGCGAGGTTTTTCTTATTGGATGTTGCAGCAATCTAACAAATCAGATTGACATGTTACAGGTAACTCTAGGTCAATTGGGTTAAAACCAATTATCTAAAAACCACTTTATCAAAGGACTAAATTATTGAACTAAGTCACCAATACAGTGACCCTTAAACAACATGGGTTAAACCTCACAGGTCCACTTAATGTGAATTTTCTTCACATATATGAGACAGCAAGACCCCTCCCTCTTCCTTCTTCTGCTCAGCCTACTCAATATGAAGATGACAGGGATGAAGACTGTTTTTACTTCCACCTAATGAATAATAAATGTATTTTCTCTTGCTTATGACTTTTTTAAAACATTTTCTATTGTAAGAATAGTACATATACACATAACACAGAAAATATGTACATAATACACATAACAAAATAAGTACATAATATACATAACACAGAAAATATGTGTTAACTGTTTATGTTATCAGTAAGGTTTCCAGTCAATGGCAAGCTATCAGTTAAGTAGTTAAGTGCTGGGGAGTCAAAAGTAATACATGGTTTTTCAAGTGCATGGGGGATTGGTGTCCCCATCTCCTCCATTGTTAAAGGATCAGCTAACTATATACTGACTTAACAAAATTTTGATTTTTTTTTTTTTTTTTTTTTTTTACTGTGTAGAGTAAAAAGAAAGTAGTTTCGCATGGGTTGAGTTGGGTAGGTCTGTAAGGAGCTGAGAACTATATGGAGTCAGTACTTGGGGTACCTGCAATTGGGGGTTATCAGGCTCTCCCCCTACCCCATGTGCTGATCTCTGCCTCCATCTAGCAAGCAGTTGGAGTCAGAATCAATGTTAAAATTCTTAAAATGCAGTTATGATAATACAATGAAAAGCAGAGTATCCAAAATCTATTAAAACATTCCATACACTATGCGCTTCAAAGTTTGTAAGTAGTTTAAAAAATTGGTAAATTTGTTGATATTAATAAATTAAGCAGTTTTTCATTTGGGATTATTAATGAAAGCATCCTAGAATTTCTAAAATATTGGAAAATTGATAGTGACTTTTAAAGTATTCAATAGAAATCAGTATCAGGTGAGATTTCCCATGTAAAGTTTGGGTTATATTTATAAGAAGAATAAATTCACAATAAGATTAAATCTCCCATTGCCCTTTGACTTTTGACAAATTAAATATTCTTTAAAAGCATCTTAAAATCAATGTATTTGTTGATTATAGTCAAGAAAAATACATCATAGTTGCTCAATTGAAATACAATTATTTGGTGACTAGTAATGCTCTGTCTCCTTCACTATGTTAGAAGGTCTATAAGAGCAGGAACCATGACTTTCTGGACACATTGGTGTAAAGGCTGTACCCTCAGTGTTGCAGGCAGCCCTGTCCCCACTGTTTTTCTGGACAAAGATGATATCACAGCTCTCCCCCAACACAAACTTGTGAGAGCTGCAGTACAGTCTGTGTCTTGAACTTTGTTTCTTAAATTGACTGCACATTAGAACCATCTCAGGAGCACTTCGAAACATACCAACACCTGGGCTCCACCCTGGCAACTCTGATTTAATGGATTTAAATGGGGCCTGTTGTCAGTACATTTTAAAATTCCCCAGATGATTCTAAGTGCAAATAAGACCCCTAAGCCCAGGTCACATGGCTATTTAGTGGCCTAGCCCCAAGCGGAATCCAAGTATCTTGACTCTTCCCTCTACATTATAGTGGCTCTCAACATCAACACATTGAGGATGCAAATGAAGAAACAAATTTTTATTCTAGCAGGATGAATGGTTTCTTAAACTAGAAAGCCTTAGCCACTGGGGGTCATAAAATGCAAGGATGAAGTTTCTTTGGAGGTTATTGAAGTTAAGATGGATTATCTATTTTTTAAATAAGGTATGTTAATGCAAAACTAATAAGCACGTCTAAACTCCAGTTGAAATAAAATAGGCTGAATTTGAAACAGCTGGTAATTGAGACTGGGAGAAAGGAATAAAGGAGCAGCTGCTATGTTAGCACTTTATTGACCGGTAATTTTATGCAGGAACTATCCAGATTACCAGGTAACCTGTGACCTGTCTGCAATGTGTTAAATAATGTTCCCAGAGTCATAGCAGTACAGGTGGGTAAGCCAGAATCAAGTCCAGGCTTTCTAATCCCAGATCCCACTCTTAGACTTTATCCTCCATTGTTCATGAAGACGGGATTTGCTCTGGAGAACCTAATCAGTAGTTCTCATTTTTAAGAAAGCTAAATTAATGAAGAAAGCTATCTCTTCTTTAGATTGTATGCTCCACAAAAGTTTACCCATTCTTGTTCAATTTATTTAACTAAATATTTCCCTTCTCAAAAAAAAAAAGTGTGATTTAATGATGGTGTGGTGTCTTGGACCAATGATTACACTTTCAGGAATTTTACCAGTTATTAAATATAGCCATTGTTTAATTATATAAACTTAAATATGTTGCATTAAAATAAAAGTAAACAACATTCAAAATGCATTCCTTTCTAATCATTTTCCTGTATTTTTCTATTATCCATGCTCTTGAGGTTCTCCATGACCATTGTGTTTGTGTAGTGGAAGCCCCATGCAATGGTACGTTGCTCACACTTCTTCCCAGCTCCACATTCAGTTATGGTTTGGAATTGACATTAGTGAAAGTATTTACCCCATGATTTGGTAAACATTACTAATGAGTACGGAGAGCTGGTGGGTCAGCATTTACTACCACACCCCCACCATCATCCCTTCTTTAGAACATTTATCCTTCAATTCATCTGCAAGAGGGCTCTGTATTTTATATAGAGTTTAAATTATATAGCCTAGACCTCTGGTGTTTAAACTATATCAGTGCTGCAATATTTAAAAGGAGTTTAGAAGTTCTCATCAGTTTTGCTTTAACACAATTTTTTCAGAAGATAAAACTTCAGTAACCTCCAAAGAAACTTCATCCTTCTATTCGCTGACCCCTAGTGGCTAAGGCTTTCTGGTTTGAGAAACTCAAATTCATCCCTCTAGAATAAACATTTATTTCTTCATTTTCTTCCTCAATGTGTTGATGTTGAGGGCAATAGAGAGGAAAAAGTCAAGATACTTGGATTCTGCTTATGGCTAGACCACTAAATAGCATGTGACCTGGGCTTAGGGGTCTTATTTGCACTTTAGAATCATCTCGGGACTTTTGAAATATACTGACAACAGGCCCCACTTAAACCCATTAAATCAGAGTTGCCGGGGTGGAGCCCAGGTGTTGGTATGTTTTGAAGTGCTCCGGAGATGGTTCTAATGTGCAATCAATTTAAGAATGTGTTCAAGATATTTAGAGAGAGCAAACAGTCTATTATTAAAGTTCCAGCTGTGGGGCCAGAACTTTTGTTTTCAAATTCCCACTTCTCAACTTCCTAGCTGTGTGATTGGGTAAGTTACTTACAATCTCTGTGCTTTTAGTTTCCTTTTGTGTTAAATTAGAATAATAATAACATATTAGTTCATAAAGGTAGAACACATAGAGCAGGACTTGGCACTTGACTGATCATTGCTGATATTGTTCTTACTAAGCAAGCTCTCTTTTAGCTCTATGTTGTCTCCATACTTTGTGACGTAGTCATTGACATATTCAAATGCATCTTGATATTATTTTTACTATGCTTTGTATCTTTCCTTCAGTTTTCTACCTTTTTTTTTTTGAGACAGAGTCTCACTATGTCACCCTCGGTAGAGTGCTGTGACATCACAGCTCACAGCAACCTCAAACTCTTGGGGGCTTAAGCAATTCTCTTGTCTCAGCCTCCCAAGTAGCTGGGACTACAGGTGCCTGTCACAATGCCTGGCTATTGTCATTGTTGCTTAGCTGGCCCAGGTTGAGTTCGAACCCACCACCCTCAATGTATGTGGCTGGTGCTGTAACCACTTTGCTACAGGCACCAAACCAGTTTTCTACCTTTTAAATTATATCAATATTTCCTATTTTAACTGCAAAAAAATACTTTATTTGCCTTTTAGTTGGAAAATCCTGGACAGGGTAAATTGCTTCAGATGGCTCAAAGCCACTGCTGAACAATATCTACTCTATCATTTTAATAAATCTGTAGAATTAAGACTTTGTATTGGCAGAAAGAGACACTTTTCTTTATATTACAAAGAATTAAACTCTTATTTTTTTCCCCTGGTAGATAAGGGTAGAAGCAATTCATTTTGTAGGCCCTGCTCTTGCAGGAGCAGAACCAGTACAGAAAGAAAGAAAAAGGAAGTGTGAGGCAAGATGAACAAGTGGAGCAAAACACTTTGACCAAATCCTTATAAGCAAAACAAAAACAAAGGAGAAAATGCATTTTCTCCATTCACCTTGAAGAGGATCAATGACTGATTAGGTGGAAATAAAGGAGAAGCCCTCGTGGATATACTATTTTAAGAGCAAAATTCATTGGAAGAAGAGGCTGAGCAGTACTTCAGTAAAGGCTTTGGGTGGCTTTGCACTTGTCAGTGACCATGGTGGTGATCCGTGTATGATGCACCTCTGAGCACTTGCTGCTGGGCAGGTCTGGTCACAAGTGCTTTCAGTGTTCACTTGTCTTAAAAAGCCTTTATTTTTCCTTCGTTTATGAAACTTAGTTTTGCAGAATAGAAAATTCTAGGTTGGCAGTTGTTCTGTTTAGAAGACTGACGATGGGGCCTTTATCCATCTGGCTTGAAAGGTCTCAGTTGCAAGTCTGCATTGAGCCTGAGGGTTTTCCTTTGTGAGTCATGTGAAGTTTTTACTCATGATTTGCAGGAGTTCCTCCTCCGCGTTGACTGCTGACATTGGACAGTTCTGATGACCTGTGAGCACATTGCATAAAGGGAAGTAAAACTCAGTGGAAAATGGAAATCAAGCAGGGGGGAAATGGGGAGGATGGGATGAGTGAAAACCTACCTAATGGGTACAATGAACAGGACTTGGGTGATAGGCACACTTATAACCACGACTCTGGAATTATTAAATCAATCCATGTAACCAATGATATTTGAAAAAAAATATTTGTACCTCTGTAATACTTTGAAATTTTTTTAAAAAGGAGACTATCAGGACATAGCAAATCAAAAGTAAAGACTACTACTGACTGTGGTGAAGGGAAGATTTAAGGTAACTACGTGAGTGAGCATCACCAGCAACTGTTTTGAAGTTGAGAAAAGATGAATTTAGTACTATGGTCATCTGTGATCCTCATAAAATTTTATATTTAGAAGGCTGTAGAAATTAGCTGATTAAATACTATCATTTGTTACTATTAATGCCATAGCAACTAGTGTCTCAGTCTGACTTATGGGTAGGGTGATACTTTAGAAACTTAAATGAGTACTGTCACTTGAGATTGACTTTTGGTCTTATGCTGAAAACTAAGTCTAGATAGATCAAAGGTCATGTCTCTTCACTAAAATTTGTTTGATTGTAAGAAATAGCCTCAAGCTAACTCAAGAAGGAAGAGGTTTGTTGTGAGCGAGTCTCAGGAAATTCCGTGTTGGGAATTGCAGCTGGCTGGGACTCCTATTGTACACACTAGTGTCAATGACCTGGAAAACCACAGGGAACCATCTTTCTCTCGGAGTCAGTCTCGACCTTTCATGGTCTCTTGCCCTCTCAGCACATAATGCTCTTTTCTCTTTCTAGTGACCTTTCCTTCTTCCCTATAAATTATGGCTTAAACTTGGCCCCTAGTGAACCTTGTTAAAGCTGGGCACTCTCTGCCATTTACTCAACTGGGTTCACAGCATCACAATTCCTGAGGGATTGATTGGCACGTGGTTTTAAAACACTCCTGAATCATTTGTCTCCACTTCATCCAATCAGCCATGGCTGGAATGGCCTAGAAGTCAGGTGGTACAAGAAGGGGTCACATTGGGCAAAAGATGCTGGGGGCGGTCAAGCACTGGAAATAAGCTTTGTAGTCTGCCTTAATTACAGATCGGGGTGGGGGAGGGACTAAGGCTTTTCTAGCCCCAAGTTATAGCATGTGTGTAGTACCTGATTTCTGTAGAATACTAGTGAACTAATGTGCAAGTTAGAAGTCTTCCTGATTTACTGCTGTAGTTGCAGACTGTTTCAAGTTCACTAGATACTAGATAGATATTTCTCTAAATTTTATTTGCTTGAATCATAATATGATGACTGCTGAACATTTTTGGAGGTACCTAGACTAAGTTGGGGAAAAAATACCAAATCAATATCTCTGAATCTCAGACTCATTCCATGCTGGGGAGGGGGATCACAGAGATGAAAAGTTTATATCTTTTCTTTATGCCATTATACCCAAATATATGGATTAGTATAAAAAAACCAGACTTTATTATGCAAGTTATTCATGAAAGACACACATCATAAAGTTTGTTATCTTCTTCATCAGCTGGGAGTTTTCCTCCTAATGTAGATATATTTGACATTGGAGCCTAATCATGACTTGTATAGATTAGCCCTTTTGTTGAGAGAAATAGGTGAGCAGATGAAAGATCTCTGTGATCAGTGTCAGAGAACATTAGTTTAACCTAAGTTCCATGAGACCAGGGACTCTTGTAGCCTTAGCACTCATAACAGTTTTTGGTACAGAAACTCAATAAAGATTTAGGGGATGAATAAATGTTCTTATGATTTTTCACTGAACCAGCTAGGTGACAACATAAACAAGATAATTTTCCCCTCTGGGTCTCAGTTCCTTCATTAATAAAATGAGAGAGGTTTGGAGTTATTTTATGTATTGAGATTCTATGATTATATGACATGCTTTCAAAATACCTATTTGTTCAACCTTTTCTTAAAACTGCATTCTCCATTTGAAAGCAAATTAAGTGATTTCTCTCCCAAAAAGCAATCCTTTACCTTTTCTTCATAAGATGGTTTAAAATTTGTGTATGTGAATTATCTTGGAAAACAATGTTTTTATAGATAATTTAATAGTATAAAATCAGATGAGAGAAAGCTGTAGCCATATCCCTTTCAGACTATATTTTAGCAGATTTGACTTAAGTGAACTCAGCTCTTATAAAATATTTTACATGACACTCAGTCTCATATTCAAACACCTATCGTAATCAGTTCCTAAAAGAAAAACCTGTGATAATTCTCTTAATGAGTTTCACTTCTTAGATTTTATGGTAATAGAGAGCAAATCTTAAAGTCCCTTTGGGCTTTATCTCCCAAAGTTAGATTCATCTGAACACTTTTGTTTGCAGAATATCTTCTCACTATAAAATTGTCCAACTTGTCCAGAGTTTTGTGGTTTCCTCCATTTCTCTCTGAATATATGCCATAGGCAAACTAGTAAAAGCACAGTCCTCCCAGCTGGCGATCACTCACATGGGATAAACAGTCACAGAGTATTTTGCTGCCCTAGGCAAACTCTGCCCAAGAGGACCAGCTGGCTTTGCATAAAAATAAGCAAGGTAGAGTGGGTACACACTAAGCAGATAGAGGCTTTTTATAAAAAAAGAAAAGAAATGATAGCACTTCTAACTTAACTCTCTTGAAAAACTTGACACATATGAGCATCTATCTATCTTAAGAAAACCCACATTGCGTTATTTGAACATCTGCTATCCAGGGTAGGATGGGAACCGGTGGTCTGTCCGGTGGCATTACTGATGTCATAATTCTTTTGATGTGTCCAGTTGGGCAGAGATCTGACGAGTCCAAACCATGTTCATTATGCAGCATGTTTCTGACATGACAGAAAATAAATAGTTAAATGAGGGCCATGTTATAAAGGTTTCTGGAGAGCCACATTTTGTCAGGTAGAAATGGCAGTGCTACCATAGTGGTTAAAAAGATTTACCACCTTGGGAAAAATTCCTGCATTAAGCCAATCCCTTAGCTGGAACGCAGGGAATTGTAGGCTCTGTAGCCCTCTCTGTAGGCTCCCAGTGCTCATCTCTGTGTCTGTGTGTCTGCAGAGATGAAGATACTACAGGTGAGGGGATTAAGTCATGGAGGAGTTGTGGGAACTGATAACTGAGGCTCACTATAAATATCATATCACCATTGTCCTCATTCCTTTTTATCTTGTTTATTTCACACCATGTACTGCACATTAGCATCATGGCCTTGGTCAATGTGAGCCTCCGCTGGGTCTTTAGACCACATGCTTGCCCAGCCCTACAGCCTTTCTCTAGTTGAATCAGAGCATCACTGGGGCCCAAGAGAAACTTGCTTAAATCTCAGTATTTACACACCATAAGGTTGTTAAGTGAGACAGATAATTTAATTAGCTAGTTCGATATGAATACTTTTGTAAACTAATTTTTCTTTTTAAATAGCAATACCCTTCCTACTATAATTTTTTTAAAATGAGTTTTGTCTTTCAGTTTAGTGCAAAAAAGTTAAAACATAGAAAAGAGTAAAGAATAATGTAAAATTTTCATAAGCCTGCAATGTTAACATATTTTGAAGTACTTTCCTCCAAACATGTTTTTATAATTATCCACATATACAAACCTTCACATCAATATGCAATATATATATTTTTTACATGTTTGACCCTTATTGTATACTCAGTAGAGGTCTATCTGACCTCTCCATAGTGTCCCCCCCCCGTTAGATGATGTACATTCTTATGTCACTAAACACATTCTGCTGTTCATTATTTAGAATGCTTCTGTGTGTTTGAGAGTATCCAGAGGATAATGAACATTACTATTCACATAGCAATTTTAATTTTTTCTTCTTATTCTTTGTTTCTTTTCCTAGCCCATTCTGGATTCTCAAACTCAGAACTTATATAATTCCTTAAATGTTCATTCTATTCAAATAAGTAGCAGCCTAGTTAATAACAGTTATCTTTTATCTACAGAGAGCTATGCTTCTGAAAAACTGCAAAGCTGTGATTAGGCTAAAATTTTTCCTCAGTTAAGCCCGATCTCACCAGAAATAATAGTGGTTAATGCTTTAGGTGGCCTTAAGTAAAACCTATACTAAGTATTGAAAATGAGTACTATTAAATCATTTTATATATACAAGAGACACTAAGTATGCGGACTCTTGAACTAATGGATAAGATGTGCTAGAACTTAATATTTGGCATGATAAAAAAAAATCTGAAATAATGGTGTAGTTCAACAGAAAATGATACACTCTAAGATAGTTTCAGTGCACACTGAAGGGCATAAGAAAAGGAAAAAACAGGCTCGGCACCTGTGGCTTAATCGGTTAAGGCGCCAGCCATGTACACCTAAGGTGGCAGGTTCGAATCCCTAGGCTGGACCCGCCAAACAACAATGATGGCTGCAACCAAAAAATGGCCGGGCATTGTGGCGGGTGCCTGTGGTCCCAGCTACTTGGGAGGCTGAGGCAGGAGACTCGCTTGAGCCCAGGAGTTGGAGGTTGCTATGAGCTGTGATGCCAT
>CAUYQV010041440.1:0-17771 GCA_963574575.1 Galagoides demidoff
GACAGAGCCTCAAACTATCCCCCTGGGTAGAGTGCCATGGCATCACAGCTCATAGCAACCTCCAACTCCTGGGCTCAAGCGAGTCTCCTGCCTCAGCCTCCCAAGTAGCTGGGACCACAGGCGCCCGCCACAACGCCCGGCCATTTTTTGGTTTCAACCATCATTGTTGTTTGGCGGGCCCGGGCTGGGGATTCAAACCCACCACCTTAGGTGTACGTGGCTGGCGCCTTAGCCGATTGAGCCACAGGCGCCGAGCCTCCAGCTATTTTTTGTTGCAGTTGCCACTGCTGTTTTAGCTGGCTGGGGCTGGGTTTGAACCTGCCACCCTCGGTATATGGGGCTGGCGCCCTACCTGCTGAGCCACAGGTGCCACCCCATTCCCACATCCCTTGAGGGTAAAAGGCCAAATCTTCCCAAGGGCCCACCAGGCCCTGCACCACCCACCCCAGCACCTCCTCGACCTCCCACCTTCCTCTTTTCTCCCTCCTCACTCTGCTTTAGCCACACAGGCCTCCTTACTGTGCCTCAAACACACCAGGCATGGTTCTGCCCTAGGGCTTTTACACAGATGTTACCCTTGCCTGGTACTTTCCCCAGATGCCCCCTGGGCTGCTTCACCACCTTCAAGTGTTTGCTATCTGTCCCCTCATCACATGGCAGTTGCTGAGGGGAAATATTTGAATAAATAATGGATCACATTGACCCTAAGAGGCAAGAATGTTTATTGCTCCCATTTCATGGACAAGGAAACTAAGATCCAGAGAGAAGCCCCCTGATGGATCCCAAGGGGGAGCTCCAACAGGCTGTGTTTCCACATCAGGCTATGACAGGAGGTAGGAGGGGTACCCCAGGCTCAGGGTCCCTGGGACACAGACCTTAGAAGGCACCAGAGAGTGCGCTCAGATGCAGGCCTGGTGCATAGGGGGTGCTGAATAAATGTTAGATGAACAAGTGGAGGAGAGGGCTCCCTCCAGAGTGGAGAAGGGGTGGTACCCCAGTTTTCCATTTGCCTGGCCTCAGTTTCCTCCCCCAGCTGATAATAGAGCTCCAGTTCTCAGCCTGGCAGGAGGCAGATGGGTGGGGCCCACCATGAAGGGATAGTCCTGAGGAGCATGGCAGACCTAGCTGTGTAGTAGCACCTGTCACATGCCTCTGTGGATGGGTGATGGTTTTTTTGTTGTTGTTCTTTGCATAGTTTGTTTCTTTTTGAGACAGAGTCTCATTATGTCACCCTCAGTAGAGTGCTCTAGTGTCACAGCTCACAGCAACCTCAAACTCTTGGGCTTAAGTGATTCTCTTGCCTCAGCCTCCTAAGTAGCTGGGACTACTGGCACCTGCCGCAACCCACCACAATGCCTGGCTATTTTGTTGTTGTTGTTGTTGTTGCAGTTGTCATTGTTTGGCAGGCCTGGGCTTGGTTGGAACCTGCCAGCTCTAGTGTAGATGGCAGGTGCCCTAGCCACTGAGCTATAGGCGCTGAGCCTGTTTGTTTCTTTTTGAGACAGTGTGTCACTTTGTCACCCTGGGTAGAGTGCTATGGCATCATAGCTCACAGAAACCTCAAACTCTTGGGCTCAAGTTCTTGCCTCAGCCTCCTGAGTAGCTGGGACTACAAATGCCTGCCACAATGCCCAGCTAGTTTTAGATACCGAGTCTCACTCTTGCTCAGGCTGATCTCAAACTCCTGAACTCAGGGGATCTACCCTGAGTGCCAGGATTACAGGCATGTGCCTTCTCACCTGGCATGGATGGGTGTTGTTGAGTACGTACCATCACCACCTGGCTGTCCATCTTCAGAGTCTGCCCGTTCGAGTCTTTGGTGCATTTTCTTCCATTGAGTTAGTTTTTTTTTTTTTTTTTAAGAGAGAGTGTCTCAATTTGCCGCCCTTGGTAGAGTGCTGTGGTGTCACAGCTCATAGCAACCTCCAGCTCTTGGGCTTCGGCTCAAGTTCCTCTTGCCTCAACCTCCCGAGTAGCTGGGACTACAAGTGCCCATCACAATGCCAGGCTACTTTTTTGTTGCAGTTTGGCCGAGTCTGGGCTTTCTTTTTTAGAGACAGAATCTCACTTTGTCATCCTCAGTAGAGTGCTGTGATGTCACAGCTCACAGCAACCTCCAGCTCTTAGGCTTAGGTGATTCTCTTGCCTTAGCCTCCTGAGTAGCTGGGACTACAGGTGCCTGCCAGAATGCCCTGCAATTTTTTTGTTGCAGTTTGGCGGAGACGTGTTTGAACCTACCACCCTTGATATATGGGGCCAGCATCCTACTCACTGAGCCACAAGCACCACCCCAAGTGGTTTGGAGTTTTTAAATCAAAGATTCGAGGAAATCCTTTACATATTCTAGACCCAGGTCATTTCTTGGATTATGCAAGTATCCTCTCCCAATCTGAGGGTTGCCTTTTAAGTTTCTCTTTTTTTCTTTGTTTTTGAGTGTTGCCCTGGGTAGAGTGCTGTGGTGTCAGCTCACAGCAACCTCCAACTCTTGTGTTCAAGCAATTGTATTGCCTCACTTTTTCTATTTTTAGTAGAGACAGGGTCTCGCTTTTTCTCAGGCTGGTCTTAAACTCCTGAGCTCAAACAATCGACCTGCCTTGGCCTCCCAGAGTGCTAGGATATTATAGGCGTGAGCCACCTCGCCTAAGCTGCCTTTTTAGTCTCTTAATGGTGTATTTGGACAAACAAACTTGTTTAAAATAGTACTAATTTTTTTTTTGAGACAGAGTCTCACTTTGTTGCCCTCGGTAGAGTGCTGTGGCATCACAGCTCACAGCAACTTCAAACTCTTGGGCTTAAACGATTCTTTTGCCTCAGCCTCCCAAGTAGCTGGAACTATACAGGCACCTGCCACAGTGCTTGGCTAATTTTTGGGTGTAGTTGTCACTGTAGTTTGGCAGGCCTAGTCTGGGTTTGAACCTGCCAGCTCTGGTGTATGTGGCTGTCACCCTAGCTCCTAAGCTACAGGGGCCGAGCCTAAATTTTTTTCTTTTTTGGACAGAGTCTCACTTTGTTGCCCAGGCTAGAGTGCCATGGTGACAGCCTAGCTCACAGCAATTTCAAACTCCTCGGTTCAGGTGATCCTCCTCCCAAAGCCTCCTGAGTAGCTGGAACTACAGGTGCCCACCACAATACCTGTCTAACTTTTCTATTTTTAGTAGAGACAGGGTCTCACTCTTGCTCAGGTGTTGAACACCTGAGCTCAAGGGATCTGGCTGCCTCAGCCTCCCAGAGTGCTAGGATTATAGGTGTGAGCCACCTACCTGCCAAGTTAGGCTATTTTGTAGCAAAGCTGAAGTTTTGGCATGAAACCCTCAATGTGAAGTTGCAAACCCCTGTTCTACCAAACCAGTACAAAATCTTAGGGACAAAAAGTCCATTGTTTATATATACACACACACATATATATATAAACCTCAAACTCTTGGGCTCAAGTTTTGTTTTTTTTAAGCAGAGTTTCACTTTGTCACCCTTGGTAGTGTGCCATAGTGTCATACCTCATAGCAACTCCAAATTCTTGGGCTTAAACAATTCTCTTGCCTCAGCCTCCCAAGTAGCTGGGACTACAGGCGCCCACCACCATGTCACAATGCCCGGCTATTTTTAGAGAAGAGGTCTCCCTCTGGCTCAGACTGGTCTAAACCTGTAAACTCAGGCAATTCACCCGCTTTGGCCTGCCAAGTGCCGGGATTACAGGCGTGAGACACCACGCCCAGCCCCATTGTTTATATTTTGCCCACCCTGGCTGCTGCTCCAATAGGTCCTTCATATGTGCAGTTACATGGAGTGGCATGAGAACCCTGCCACCCAAAGGGGCTCCTTTGGATTGGGCTGCTGGGCTTGAGCCTGAGGTGCCTGAAGCATCTGCAGGTGCTCCTAGGTCCCCCTAGTGTTCCTCTTGGGTAGTGGCAGAGCAGGTCCCTCAGCCTCAGCCTCAGGCTCCTGGCTTTTCTGTAAGACACTCCCTCAGGCCCACTCAGGGGCTCTACTTTTTTCTTTCTTTTCTTTATTTTTTCCCATCAGGATTTTGTTTTGTTTTGTTTTTTTCCCAGTCTTACTATGTTGCCCTGGGTAGAGTACTGTGCTGTCACAGCTCACAGCAACCTCAAACTCTTGGGCTTAAGCAAGCAATTTTCTTGGCTCAGCCTCCCAAAGTAGCTGGGACTGCAGGTGCCCAGCACAACACCTGGAAATTTTTTGGTTGTAGTTGTCACTGTTTTTTGGCAAAACCCAGGCTGGATTCAAACCCGCCAGCTCTGGTGTATGTGGTTGGCACCCTAGCCACTGAGCTACAGGGGTTGAGCCTTTTCAAACTTATTTCTTGGGCAGTGCCTGTGACTCAGTGAATAGGGTGCTGGCTCCATGTACTGAGGGTGGCAGGTTCAAACCCAGCCCCAGCCAAACTGCAACAAAAAAAAATAGCCAGGTGGTGGGCATCTATAGTCTCAGCTACTTGAGAGGCTGAAGCAAGAGAATTGCCTAAGCCCAAGAGCTGGAGGCTGCTGTGAGCTGTGATGCCAAGGCACTCTACCAAGGGCATTGTGGTGGGCACCTGTAGTTCCAGCTACTTAGGAGGCTGAGGCAAGAGAATCACTTAAGCCCAAGAGCTGGAGGTTGCTGTGAGCTGTGATGCCAAGGCACTCTACCAAGGGTGACACAGTGAGACTCTGTCTCTTAAAAAATAAAATAAAATAATAATAATAGGCTCAGTGCCTGTGGCTCAATCGGCTAAGGCGCCAGCCATGTACACCTAGGGTGGCGGGTTGGAATCCCCAGCCCGGGCCTGCCAAACAACAATGATGGCTGCAACCAAGAGATGGCCGGGCGTTGTGGCAGGCGCCTGTGGTCCCAGCTACTTGGGAGGCAGAGGCGGGAGACTCGCTTGAGCCCAGGAGTTGGAGGTTGCTATGAGCTGTGATGCCATGGCACTCTACCCAGGGGGATAGCTTGAGGCTCTGTCTCCAAAAAAATAAATAAATAAATAAATAAATAAATAGAGAGTTTCTGGGGACCCTGGACTTTCAGTGCTAACCAGGAGAGTCCTAGGCATGTTAGGAACATTGGTGCTGCATCCCAACAAGGGCAGCTGTAGGAAACTTGCTTTGGCTTCCTGGCCTGTTCTCACCCAGTTAGGGCTGGAGGACCAAATCCCTGCTCTCTCTCTGGGGTTGGGACACCTCCACAGGAGAAGGCCTGGGCCTGGCTGTGGGAAAGGCCCAGACTCTGGGCTGACTGGGAGACACGTGACGTCACCTTGGTCAGAGCAGCCGTCCTTGCTAAGGCTAGGGAGGGGGAGGAGGAACCTGTTGAGCGCTGGGGTGGCTAGAAGGGTGGGCAGAGTCTGGGTCTGGGGGAGCCAACCAGGAACAAGAAATGATGTCAGGAACGCAGTATTTACATCAGGCAGGCTTGGCCCCAGGCCCATTTACAGTTGGTGCCACAGTGTCCCCAACTATAAAATGGGAAGAGAGATACTTGGAATGAGGAATCTGAGAGAAGGTCTAGGGCAGTGGATGGCCGCTGGTAAACTGGGCTAGCTGGTTAGTGGGAGAGACCTTGCCAGGCTGACAAACTGGAGCACACTCAGCTGGTCCAGGAAGTGGACAGAGGACACCTTTGCCCTCCTATAAATCCAGATCAGGGTCTGGTGCTGGCTGCCTCCTCTGGGAGGACATGGCTCCTGGCCCTGAGGCCTGCCCTCTGGTGCCAGGGCAGGGAGCTGCAGTTGATGAGGTCCAGGCCTGATGGACACCCCGCTGGGCCTCTGTCCCTCTCATCCTGAGGGTGTTGGCTCTTTTGTTCTCAGCCCAGGGGTCTGTGGTCCAGGCAGCAGCTCTGATACAACTGGCAAATCACTTCTCTTTTCTGGGCCTCAATTTCCTCATTGGTAAAATTGTGGGGTTAGATTAGGTCTCCCTGTTTTGTTATTTGCAGTTTGGCTGGGGCCAGGTTTGAACTGGCCACCCTCAGTATATGGGACTGGTGCCCTACTCACTGAGCTACAGGTGCTGCCGTAAATTAGGTCTCTAGCCTTTGAGTATTTTAGTAGTGAAATCTTTTCTTCAATCGAAGTCCTAATTGCACTAAATAAAAGAGATAACAGTGGGTGTTTGAAACAGCTGTCTCCAAGGTCAAGGAGCCGAAAAATAAAACAAAACCAAAGAAACCCCCCTCTGCCTCTTACTCCTGCACCCTCTCGGGCACAAGGGCTCCAGGGACCGTTTGAGAACCCCTCTTCACTGTCTCTAACACTTGGTTACCTGTGCCTCAAAGGCAAGGATACAGCCTTTGTCTCACTCTCCAGGCAGCCCAGTATTGGACCCCCAAGCCCAGCGCTCTCTAGTCCCGTCTATCCAGTGTTGAAATCTCCAGATTCGCTAACTACCAGTTCCTGCTGACCCTGAGGTCTGTCTCAGTTCTTGTTATGCAGAGGTCAGTGGTGACATAGGTCCCTTGCCTCTGCCCAGGGAAGTTAAGTATAGAACTGAAAGCTGCTGGCAGTGGCTAACCCTGTGGGGCACTTAGTTTGTGAAGGCCTTCCATGGGTTTTATCTCACTTCCCATCAGCCTGCAGGACAGGTATGAGAGGTCCGTTTGGCAGATGAGGAAGGGGGCTTGGGGTCTTAGGAAACTGGCTCAAGATTCCCTCCACCCATATGTGGGAGCTGGGCACCTGGCCAGGGACCTGGGCTTTTCCTGGAGCCACAGTCTGGGGCACTGACCCATGCCAGGTTCTCCCTGGCTTATCCCCAGGTTGCTGTACTTATAGGCATGAAAGAGGAGGCAAGAATTGATGAGGGAGGGAGGGGAGGTGAACTTTTTCCTGTAGAGGCCTGGGGTGTGTTTTCTAAACTAACCGAGAAGGCAGGGTCACCCACCTTCTAGCTGCAGGCAGCATGGGGCAGGCCCTGAGCAAAGAGGGCAGAGGGAGAAGCGGGTGGCCTGGTCCATGAAGCTGGGACTGCACAGACAGGTGTGGGAGGAGGCCGGTAACCAGGGGGTGGGGGAGGCCTGCACTGACATCAGCAGCACCCTGGGGGGGATGTGCAGTCTTCTCTGGCTGTCACCACAATAGAGTGGGGGGGGTGGGAGAAGCCAGAGGCCCAGTGCCCCCTCCCTGTGTCCCTCCCAGCTGCTGGGCTGGAAACACGAGCCAAGTCAACAGTTCCTTGAATTGTGTTTCAGCCCAGGCCGCCCCAGCTCCAGAGCTAATAATATGGGCAGATGTAGGTCATGCAACTCGATCCTCTGGGCTCAAATCCTACCCCACCACATGAACTGGAGTGAGTACATGGTCCTGAGAGCAGAGCCCTGGGCTTGGGGTCGTGGGGCGAGGCTGGGTCTGGAAGGGACCCCAGCCCCTGGGTTGGCTTGTTTATATGAAGCCTACAGGACATGGGCAGCCTCAACACCTATAAACTCAGTGGTTGACAGAGGCAGATATCCTTAATGACAGCCAGTGTGGTCTGCGGGATGATGATAACAATTACATAATTATAAGATTTTGTGAGTAACACAAATGAAAAGTGCTTCCTTATGCAGCGTGTCCCTATTATAATTGAGGCTGAATCCCCAGTCTCCAGACTCTGCGTGGAGGTTCAGCACCAAGAAAGGACCAGAGGGAGACTGAGGTCCGTAGACATCCCAAGAGAAATCCTGAGCACCACCATGGCCTTGCGAGGCCTGTGGCTCCCAGCCTGGAACCGCCAACATGATGGCGGTGTGGCATTTGCAGTGGTGGTAGCAAGAGCTGTTTGACATACGTCTGAAAGCAAAATTCAGGGTCCATGATGCCATCTTCAGCACACAGAGCCATGAGATGGAAGCTGGCAGGTGGCAAAGCCTGCCAGAGGTGACCCCTGAGGCTTGTTGCCAGGGCAGCACTAGGGCAGGGTCTGATTCCAGGAGTGGGTGGCACTGGCCAGCACAGGCTGGAGCACTGGAGAGAGCATCTTCCTTCTATCCCTTGGAAGGTGACCTCTGTGGACAGGAGTCAGGGGTCCCTCTGACCACCACTGGTGATTCTCATATTGGCCCCTCACTCAGAGACAGTAGACACAGGGTGTTTTCAGCAGGATTCTGAAAGGCCCCACTCAGTACTTGTCCCATGAGAGACTGGTGATATCCATCCCCCCTCCATGTAGCTGATACTGGTCCTTCTCCCCAGTGGGGTGCACCTTGGCCTGATGGTCAGGCCCTGGGCCTGAGCCCTCTACGGTCTCTGAGAAACGTCCGATCCAGTGTGCAGGTTTATGGCTGCAGAGCACCCCACAGGTTGACCCTGGACAAAGGAGGTGGTGGGCCTGAGAAGGCTACGGAGGGACAGCCACAAGTGGCCCTCCAGACAAGTGGCTCCATGCCATGGGGCCCTTTCCTTCAGCCTCCTTCAGGGAGGCCCTGAAGTGTCCAGGCTCAGGCCTTAGGGCAGGAGCCTGAACAAGTCTGGCCTGTCCTGCCTTTCAGGAGGGGAGGAGGAACCTTTGTGCTTGAACTACACAATTACCTCCAGAATTGCCACGTGAGAGGGCCCTACAGGGCCGTCAGACCTCCCTGAGGTGGAGGCAGAAGGTGGGCCCTGAAGGGTGAGAAGAGCTAGCCCTGCATCCTAGGAGGGACTGGAGGTAGAGGAGCTGTGGGAAGTCCCCACAGCACAAGGAGGGGGTGGACCAGCAATGCAGGGAAGGTGGAAGAGGCTTCTGCAGGCAGCAGAGTCAGAGCCAGGGAAAGGATCTCACCAGTGGGGAGCAGTTTAGGGGGCTGTCTGTGTGAGGGAACAAGGGTTGGCCTGGGTGAGCCCTGACTCTCTCCTCTCTTCCCATCTGCACGGGGACCAGCATCCTCCTGTGCTGCTGGCATCTGTCTCTTGAACCTCCTCATTTGCGTCCATCAGAAAAATGAGAACAGAATAGGCGGGCAGCTCATGCCTGTGATTCTAGAATTCTGGGAGTCTGAAGCGGGAGGATCCCTTAAGCTCAGGAGTTTGAGACCATCCTGAGCAAAAGTGAGACCTCCTCAGCCCCACATGTCTCTATTAAAAACTAGCTGTAGCTGTGTGTGGCAGATGCCAGTAGTCCCAGCTACTTGAGAGATTGAGGGGGGAGGGTTGCTTGAGCCCAGAAGCTTGAGGTTGCTGTGAGCTATGCTGATGCCATAGCACTCTAGCCTGGGGCAACTGAGTGAGATTCTCAGGAAAAAAAAAAAAAAAAGAAGAAGAAAAGAAAAATAAGAACAATCCAGTTAGGGTGGCAGAGCTGCCAACCTGAGGCCCCAAGGCCCTGGCCTGCCTCACTGCTTTCACCAGCCCTAGCTACCCCCGGGGAATGCACCCTGTGCTCCCCAAGGAAAAATGGAGCTAGAGTCTGAGCAGCCCTGGCCTCCCTGGGGATTTTGTTTAGACCAACTTGGTGGAGGGGAGGCTTGGGGGTGGGCAAGGTGTAGTAGTGAAGCGTACCCTGCCCTCCCTGAGCACACCCTCGGGGGCCCAGAGCCAGCCTGTCTGTGTCCTGCCTGGGCCCTGACATTTCTTTCCTGCCCAGCTGGCTATGTGGCAGGGACAGAAGGTCCAGGCCCTGTCCCCAGGGAAACGTCCCTTTATGAGGGTCTAGGGGGGAGTGACAGCTCTTTCTGTTCCACCCCCACCACCCATATGGCTCCCCCTCTTAGCCCTATAGAGCTATGACCTTCCCGAGGGCAGGGAGGGCACCAAGAAAGACTCAGAAGTGCTTGCTTAAATGAATGACTGAAAAGGCTCAGAAGGGCTTACTGAATGAATAACTGAGTAGACAGGCTGGAGCACAGATTGGAGAAGCTCAGGGTGTCTCATTCATTCCTGGGGAAATTCTTGTTTTTTAGAGACGGAGTCTCACTTTGTCGCCCTCAGTAGAGTTCTGTAGCATCACAGCTCACAGCAATCTCCAGCTCTTGGGCTTAGGCGATTCTCTTGCCTCAGCCTCCCAAGTAGCTGGGACCACTGGCACCCACCATAACATCCAGCTATTTTTTTGTTGCAGTTTGGCCAGGGCCGGGTTTGAACATGCCACCCTTGCTATGTGGGGCCGGCACCCTAACCACTGAGCCATAGGTGCCACCTGGAAGTTCTTTTGCTTCTCAAGCGCCTGGGGGAGATAGATCTGTTACAGATCTATAATCTGTAACAATTATAGATTGAGGGCCTGGCCTACATACTGTCCCTGAATGTGTTTTCTTCTATGCTTTCCCACTCCCAGGCCTCTGCTCACATGTTCTTTCTGGCTGGAGCACCCACTTCACCCCAGCGCCTCTGCGTCCTGACTCCTCCCCAAACAGGCCAGCTCCTTCCGAGAGCCAGAGCCCTCACACCTGCCACACTCCCAGGGTTTCTGCCAATCTTCTGCCTATTGGAGGCTATTCTGCTAACCCGCCTTCCCAGAGTTCCTCAAGAGCAGTCCACATCTCAGCCATCTTTGTGGTTGCACTGCCTGGATTGGGACTTGACACACAGTCAGTGCTCAATCTTTGTCCATTTGGGACAGATAGCAAACACTTGAATGCAGCTTAGTATGTCACCAGACACTGCTTTACATTTTACATGTGATTAACTCTTTTACTCCTCACAACCACTCAATGAGGTTCTATCATTTCCATTTTGCAGATAAGGACACTGAGGCAGAAGGAAGGTACGTGATGTATAGGGGAGCAAGAAATGGCCCCCTAGGGTAGCACCTGTGGCTCAGTGAGTAGGGCGCCGGCCCCATATATCGAGGGTGGTGGGTTCAAACCCAGCCCCGGCCAAACTGCAACAGATATTAGCTGGGCGTTGTGGCGGGCGCCTGTAGTCCCAGCTACTTGGGAGGCGGAGGCAAGAGAATCGCCTAAGCCCAAGAGCTGGAGGTTGCTGTGAGCTGTGACGCCACACCACTCTACTGAGGGTGACAAAGTGAGAGTTTGTCTCTAAAAAAAGAAATGGGATGGCCCCCTTCACCCTTCTAGGTTCTTTGCCAGGGTTAGGAATTAACTTGACATATAAACCAATTAACAAGAGAAAAATTATATTTAATTAGACATATAGACATAGGAGCCCTACAAAATATGAGACTTCAAGAAGGGTGACATCCTGAGCTAAGAAGGGGGGCTTAGGGCTTGGGAGGGCAACACAAATTATGGGAGGGTGAGGGGAAAGGAGGAAGGATGTGGTAAGTAAAGGTTGTCTTGTTAGGCAGATAAAAATTCTTTCAGGTAGTAAAAACTGTCTGTCTGGAGCAGCCCTCAGCACACGTGACAATCTGGTGTCAATGAGTTGAGGTTCCCTGGGTGGTACCATTTAGGCAGATGAGGGAAGTTCAGAAAAGGCCCCTCCCTCCCTGTGCTATTTCCCAAATGCTCTGGGTTTGAAGTTATCACCATATCAAAGTGTCATATTTTGGGGTGGCATTTCCTGAAATCCTTTAGTGACATGCCCAAGGTCACCTAGATAGTAAATGGCCAAGTCAGGATCCAGTCCAGGCTGTTGGGCTGCGAGGTCCACACTGAGGACACCCCAGAACCAGTCTGCTACACTGCTTCCTGCATGCCGCTGACTCCGGGATGTTGTCCTGCACAGCAGGGTGGACACCTCTGTCATTGTTGGGAGAGACACCAAGTCATCTGGGCAGCTCATCCCTAGCTCGAGCCCTCAGACTAAGTAACACTGCCTTTGGTGTGGCCTTTCCATCCTTCTGGACTCAGGTCTCCCACCCACTTTCTTGGCATGTGTGGGTTTGATTCCCTGAGCATGGGAAATCTGGGTTCAGAAGTGTTTGTAGAACGATTATTTTGTTACACAGACCCCAAAGGTATGAACAGCTTCTTGAAGTCCCTTGGGTGTCAGCTTTCCTCTCCCAAGCCTCAGTTTTCTGCATTGGGAATGGGCCA
Organism: Galagoides demidoff; assembly: GCA_963574575.1. NCBI lineage: Eukaryota > Metazoa > Chordata > Mammalia > Primates > Galagidae > Galagoides > Galagoides demidoff. Next base: position 11,887 of record CAUYQV010041440.1, read on the forward strand.
ACTTGCTCATGTCACATGGTTTGACATCTGGTAGGGTTTCTGAGGTGCTCCTGATCCAATAGTGTCAATAGTCTGTTTACCCAAGCCTTACCCACAGCCAGGTGACTTTGTCTGGGTGACTTGGGAGAGAAGGAGTTTATCGTGTCAGGCCAAGGTGTGTGCTCCTTGCCCCCTGGATCAGACCTGGGATGAGATAAGTGGGCCAATCCCAGGAGTTTGGACAGACTGGTGGCTCATTTTGCCACCAGACAGTGGGGGTGGGGGTGACGGTAGTGTTGGTGTACTTGTCAAAGCCTCTTTTTGGCCTCAGTTCGTCCCACCCCGTCTGGCTCTCTGCCACCAAGCTGTGCAGGGAGGGCAAAGGGATGAGGTGGGTGGGTGGGGGCACCCAGCAATGACTCTGCCAACTGCAGCTAACAAGTGGCAGCTCGCAGACAGGGCAGGCTGTGGTGACCCTGGGCAGGGGCAGCCAATGAGCTCCTGGGCTGCGGTGGCACCACCGGGCAGTCCGCCTGTCTTTGGCTGGTGCAGCAGCGGGAGGGGCCTCGGGCCACCAGTCAGGGCTGCCTGGCCCTGTCTCTGGGAGGCCCAGGCAGATCGGCTGCTCCATTCATTGGGAGCCTGACTCCATGGGCTGGCTGTCACATTTTCAACTTTTCCGACCTCCTGGGGAGGGCGGATTGTGGGGGCAGTATGAGGAGGATAGCTGGGAGGACTGAGGTGCCAGAGAGGGAACAAATTTGGAAGAACTTTTCCCAGGCTCTGGATCCAGAGTGGGCTGGAGCTCAGGCTGGGGAGAGGGGACTGGGAATGCTTTGCTCCAGAGCACACCAGGCAGGGAGCATCAGGTGGAGGGAGTAGGGACGGGGTAAGTAAAGGTGGTGGTTTTGGCCTAGGTGCCCACCCATGACTGGCGTCAGGGCCAGAGTCCTGCATACCCATATCCCCCAAGCTCCTTTGCCTGGATGGAGTCGGTCCTGGAACAGCACTTGTGACTATGGGGCTGTCCCAGGAACTCCTTATGTAGTCAGTAGCAACAGGTGCTTGTGCCCTCCCTCCCAGCCTCCCTGCTCAATGCACACCCACCACAGCCAATCACATAATAAACATATATTTATAGATGTACAATTTCAGAATTCTAATTCAAGAAATACAGCTTCTCCAGGGATCCTTTAGGATCTATGTTCTTATTGCACATGGCTCAGCCCATCTAGGGACATCTACCCAGACCAGACAGTTGGGATGGTTGGGGCAGAGCACCAGGGCCACCACAGGCGGGCACGCTGGCCCACATCCAGTTCTTATCTTTCTGGCTGGAGTGGCCACTTTCATTGCAGGACGGGACCTTGTTTAAAAACCAGACTTGACATTTCCTTACCAAACTTCCTTTCCCAGTGAAAATCCTATTTGTTGGGGGACTTTTAAAAAAAGAGCAAAGAGAAATTCTGGGAGGATGGTTATCACCTCCTGGCTGGCAGCTTGGGGAAGAGTAAGGCTTTGGAAGACAGCAGGCTCAATGACACACCCACCGCCTCAGGAAAAATGTAATTCCAAAAGGCCCAGTATAAACTGTGGGAATAAATAAAACCTCCCTCCTTTCCCTGGCAGCAGCTGCTGTTTTGTGAAAAATCCTCATTTGAAGGTGAGAGTAAGAAAACTATTCTGGTTCAGATGTATCCTTTGTCCAAAGTGCGAGAGGAGGCCTGGTGGAGTCCCATCCATGGTGGGTGAAGACAGAGGCACCCACAGGCACTGGCTTTTCTTCAGGGGTTGGGTCGCTGTCCTGGGGTCCTGGGCACCCCTGGCTGACTCTTAAGAGGAAGAATCTTTGGAAAAACCAGTGGCAATGATGGAGCTATGCCTTGTGGCACCTATAAGGCAAGACCCACTTAGAGACTTAGGGTAGGGAAGTAGGTAGAACATGGCCCCGCTCCAAGCCCTGCCATTCTGTGGGCTGGAGGCTGGAGGGCTCCTGGGTACCAGGACAAAGTGCCCACCTGAGCTGGTGGAAGGAAAGGGGCAGCCTGAGGTTGCCCGAGCAGGTCCTGTTAGGGGCCTCTGCCTTGACTCAATACTGAACTGGCACCTGCTCCTAGAGGCACCTTTCTCCCTCCGCAGCCTGCTTCTTTCCAGCCTAGCCTTAAACCTGGCGACCTTCACGGATTTAGACCATCATGATTACTGCTGCCATCAAAAACAGGCTGGGGTTTGGGGGGGATGTTAAAAGCATATGACACAACTTTGCTTATGCTGTTAGCTATAGCTAATACCTAGCTTTTGAAATACCAGGTTGCCTTCCCCCAATATGCCTCATTTTCTAAAATATGGAAGAAAGCTAAACAACTTAACCAATCCCTGCATAGTTTAAAAAGTAGACTATATATATATATCTTTATATATGCCTATTTACATATAAATAGATATATATACATATACACGCATCTATAAATTACATTCTGTAGAGAATTCTCTTTCCTCCTCCTCTCTGTCCTTGGCCAACGCCTCTGGCTTCTCCTGAGAGGTGACTGGTGGTGGCTCCTGGGAGGGGGAGGAAAGGCAGTCGGGCAACCCCCTCCCCCAGCCCTTCCCACAGACATTTGCTGCAAGTTTTACATTCTACTTTCGTTGCCATGGTTTCTGTATCCTAGGAGAGAGCCGATGTGGAGCCTCTGCCAGCCCAGGGAGGGAGGAAGCAGCCCCGCGGCAGGTTTTCTGTCTGTCCTAAGAGCTTTCTGCATTTACTGGGTGAGAGAGAGGGCAGTTGTGCGGGTGTTCGGCCTCCAATTCCATTTTAATTTTTTTTTCTTTGTATGTCTTTCCTTAAATACACAGTCCATCACCTTGGCTCAGTGCTTGTCACCACAAATTCTCCAGGGATTTCATAGTCTGGGGAGGAGAGTGGCAACAGTTAGCTCAGCAGTCACGCAGCATGGGGCCTCTAGCCCAGCCCACGCGATGCGCGCAGTTCTCCTTGTTGCCGGAGCTGCCGTGCTGGTGCTGGGCTGCTCGCTCACCCCACCAGTCCCTCCTGCTGTCTGCTGCACTGAGGCAAATGGCCTCACAGCCAAGTCTGCAGCTGGATCCAGGCTGAAAGGATGCAGGCACAGAGAACCTTTACTGGCTCTGCCCACACTCCTCTGGGCTAGGTCCAAGCTGCCCCCTCTGGCAAATGCTGGGAACACAGCCCGCTTCCCCCACATGCAGGGCCAGAGGAGGTGGGAGCCTGCTATCAGCAACTCTCATTTCCCCCCACCCCTTCTATGCTGAGTGGCTGCATGTGACCCTGAACTCATGACCTTCTGTTCCCTTCCTCAGACCACAGGCGAGATGCCTGGGCAGGGCAGGATGCTTGTGGCTTCCAGGCTGCCAGGTGCAGCAGGAGCATTTGAGAGTGTCTTAGAGAAAGTGTCTCAGATCTCACCAGAGGGGGTTGTCATTAGGGTGAACAGGCCTCTCCCACCTCCCAGCCCGTGGGCTCCCACCCACTTTATCTTGTTCAATTTCCTCCTGCTTTGAAGGACTGAGGAAGAGGAAGGCTCTTGGCACACCTGCTCCAACATGGCTCTTCCAAGTGTCAGGCAGGCTGTATCTTAGGCTGAGTAATATTTGGTGGCCTAAATACTAGGGTACAGACAATAATAGCCTGCTGAGCTTGGGAAAGGGCCATGATGACTTGATGGCAGAGTGGACCAATGACCCACAAGTGGCCCTTAGCAATCGCCCTGGGCTCTTGTTCTGCCTGGCTCTTGGATACCCCATAGCCCCAGAGCCAGGGAGGAGAGTGGGTGGGAAGCCACTGAGAGGGCTCAAACAGACCTCAGTCTCCAAGTAGGCCCCAGAGCTGCCCCATCTCTGGAGGGTGGAGGTCAGGCTGGGGATAATCTTTGTCACAACACCAGGTTTCTGCCCTTTCTCCTCCCTCCCTCCTCTGCCTCATGACCAGGGCCAAAGCTGCCAGGAGTTGCAGGGTAGAGGCAGCCCTGGGTCATACTTGGACCTCGGTGGCGTGGCTGGCCCAGGACTATCCATGCAGGGAGGCCTGCACCTCTGACAGTCGGCTACAGCTTGGAGTGCCCATCTTCTGTGCTTTGTGGTACATATCTGTGTCGCCAAAGTAGCGGGCCCGGTACAGCAAGCCTTCCTCTGCAAAGCAATGGGACAAGATTAGGGCACACCTAGTACCTCCAAAGCCGGCTAAGGAGCCTGCCTGGGCCTGTGGGGGAGGAGGAAGGCTACTTAGACCCTGGAGCTTGGGTAGAGTTGGCCTCCCACTAGGAAAGACGCAGAGGGAGCAAGGACCATGGTCCTTACATAGGAGAGGGATGGTACTAGCCTCTTCCTCTTGAGTGTGGGTGAGGCCTGCCAAAGTGAGAACCTGTCATCCTGGTTAAACCTCGCTCAGGCCCCACAGATGGATCTGGAGGCACACTCAGCAGGCAGCCAGGAGGTCTGCTCCAATCTGTCTCTGCATACTTACCTCTGGCAGGCAAAATGACAGGCTGATTGTGATTTACAGGAACCTGGAGGAAATCACCAGGTGGCCCCTGGCTCCCAGCCCCAGGGAAAATCAGGAGTGGAGCCCAGGTCTTTGCTGGGAAGAGGCTGGTGCAGGGCAGTGCCAGGTGCCAGGCCCTCACAACACTGGGTGAGCAGGACTTTCTCCTTACTGCTCTCAAGCTTTGCCCCTGCTCCCCGGCTCCCCCCATCCACACACTTGTGTGCTCTCTCTCCCTCACTCACTTTGTTGCTTTTCCTTCCAGCAGTTGTTTCGGAGGTTGGCAATGTAATCATCTTCCACGTTCCGTTCAACTGTTTTTAGGCTGGAGCCTGTGTACTCCTCAGAGAAGCTGTCTCCCACATAGTAGACGACACTCAGGTGGTCAGTGACTCGCCTGTGGACATGGCCCACTGACCTGGATAGAAATATGTGAGGTGCAAAGTGGGCATAGGCCCCCAGGCCCAGGGCAGCTCTGAGGATAATGGGGTCCCATGAGGAGGTGACATACAGGCCACAGGTATAGTTGGTTCCCTTCCAAACTAGAGTGGGAGCTTGCATACTGCCCAAAGCTAGGGTCTGAGGAAGAGGCAGTGTCTCCTACACAAGTGGCCCAGACTGGCAAGTCTTTCCCTTTAGGCTCTCTGCTTACCACACGGTTGGTCTGGGGCCTCGGGGTGAAGTACCTTTCTGAGGAAAGGCCCTGCTCTAGGAAGTTGGGGACCCAAGAGGAAGACTGGGCCCTACCTTCTGTGCCTCTATTTCCCTGTTCAGCCCCTAAGCCAATCACTGTTGAGGGCCTGCCTGCCTACCTAGGAGCTCCCAGTCTGGGGTCAAGAGGCTTATGAACAGAATGACAAGGATTCTAAGGCATTATACCCTTCCAGCTGCAATCACAGGCTCTGCAGGCTGTATGAAGAGCCTCAACACCCAGATAGGAGTCAGTGCTTTGGGAGGACAGCTCCTGCCTCACACCAGTGCTACCTTTCCTTTTCCCAGCTGCAGGAAAAATGGCTGGCATCTGGCCAGACAGCAATGACTGCTGCCAGACCTGTGGGCCAACTCTGCCCCCTGCTGGCGGAGAAGGATCCTGCCATGCCTCCAGCCAGACATAGGCTGCTTGGTGGGTGTGAAGGCCTTCCACCACAGAAGCTGAGCACCTGCTATGTATCCAATACTGTGCCAGGTGCTGGAAATAAATGAGAGGCACCGACACATCAGAGGGTCACTTAACTTGTCCAAGTCCACTAGTGGCAATCACAACCAAATAAATATTCCTTCAACAAATGAGCCAGACATTTTATGTGTTACTCATTAATTTTCACAAGAAGTTAGATGTTATTACTAATAACATCTCATTTTCTTTTTTTTTTTTTTTTTTTTTTTTTTT
>CAUYQV010041441.1:0-21113 GCA_963574575.1 Galagoides demidoff
CGCCTGTGGTCCCAGCTACTTGGGAGGCAGAGGCAGGAGACTCGCTTGAGTCCAGGAGTTGGAGGTTGCTATGAGCTGTGATGCCATGGCACTCTACCCAGGGGGATAGCTTGAGGCTCCGTCTCAAAAAAAAAAAAAAAAGAAGTATAGGAAATGCCAGCTATGCTAATACTTGAAGCATGAGGTAGGGTGAACCAGGTTGGCCCAGGAGGGGAAAAAAATTTCAGATAGGGCCATACACGGTGGCTCATGCTATAATCCTAGCACTCTGGGAGGCTGAGGCGGAGAATGCCTTAAACTCAGGAGTTTGAGACCAGCCTGAGCAAGAGCAAGAACCCCCATCGCTACTAAAAATACAAAAATTAGCTGAATGTCATAGTGGGTACCAAGCTGAGGCAGGAGGATCTCTTGAGCCCAGGAGTTTGAGATTACTGTGAACTAGGCTGATGCCATAGCCATGACATTCTAGCCCAGGCAACAGAATAAGTCTCTGTCTCAGAAAAAAAAAAAAAATAGAATTTCAGACGGAGGAATGACATGATCCCAGAAGCTGTTGAGAACTTGGCTAGTTTGGGGAAATGAAGCTGAAACTCCTTTGGCCTGGCTGGGTGAGTTGGCTTCCTGGAATTGCCGCTTCCTTTTGGAATTGGCCTCAGAGACCTCCTAGTGCCTTCTTTCCACCTCCCAGCTGCAGACCAGTGCTGGCAGCATTGTTTCCTCCAGAAGCCTTTTCCATACAGAACCTGGCCCCTCTCTGAGAGTAGTTCAGTAAGATGGTGACCCAGAAATCTGTAGGACTTAACAAGACCTTTGAGGCCCTGAGGTGCACCCACATCTAGCAACCTTACATTGAAGGCTCCAGAAATTGGAGGCCCAGAGAGGGTAGGGGCATGCCTAAGGCACTTGAGAGACTGGTCTCTTAACGATCTGGGCTGAGAGGTTTCTTCACTAAAGTAACCCTTGTCTATAAGCCCTTTTGCACCTTCTTTCTTCCATCTGGGTATGGTGGAGTTCCGAGCCCTGACAGCTCTGCCCAGGTGGGGGCGCCGCATCCCTGAGCAGATCCCAGACTGGCAGGCGGGGCCAATGGGGTTAGGAGAGGTGGGGAGAAGGACTGAAGGAGGCTGAAGGATTGAATGGAGGGAGAGGCTAAGGACGTGGGCTTTCTGATATGACCTCCGCATTCAAGCCACCAGAGTGGTGGTGGGCAACAGAAGCCAAGTTTCTAATTAAGCCCAGCCCCTGCATCTCCTGTCTTCCCATTAGCACCCCATGGTGTCCCCAAGGCATTTTAAGCTGCCACTCTGTTGAGAAGGCCGGGATGGCCGCCAGGGCCTGCCAAGCTTGATGAGCTTCAGCCTGTGAGGGGTAAAAAGCCAACTCAGACTTCCCTCTCCTTCATGTGGCAGTCTTTGGGTCCTCTGGTCTCCTCAGAAGCCCAGGGAGGCCTCCTACCCACCAGGTTAACCTCTAGGGCTCTGAGTAAAATCCAGGCTCTTCCCTATAGGCTCTTGTCCCCATCACTACTTCCTGACCCTGAAGTGCCAGGTTGTGGGCAGGGAGCAGAGTCTAGTGTGAATAGCAGCCCCCAGACTCAGAAATGTGCAGGTAGAATCCAGCACCTACCCAGGAGTCTGCCGGAAACAGCAATTACCATTTTAGGTTAAAGCAGCCCTGGTTTGTTAACCCTTATGGCACTGTGGCTCCTGGAAGCCAAGTTGTTCTTTTCCTTCTTTCCTTCCTCCTCCAGACACCATCCCCCAGTTCCAGGCAGAGTGAGCAACTCAGACTTCCCACCCTCGGCCCCCATTTCCCACCACACTCTGAAGTGGAGCTCAGAGAGGTGGAGCAGCAGGTCCAAGGTCACACAGCCAAGAAAGCAGCTTCCTCCCCTGGAGACCCAACCTCACCTCAGTTGCAGCAGCTTCCACCTTCACAATCTCCCCAGGCCACATTCACACATGCAGAGTTTAATTAACTTTATTGATATTCAGAAATTAGGAGAATGACTAAAGGTAATTGCTCATTAAAAATCATTAAACTGACACAGCAGGCCCAGGCACGCACAGCCCCTCCCACACCCCCTTTCCTCCCCAACTACAGCAGGATCCCAGAGCAGGAATCACCCACAGGTGGGGAGGACACCCGGCGGCCTACAGAGCCCTTCACACCTTCACACTCCAATTCCACCTTGGAGGCTGCAGGAGGAGATAGGGGGCCAAGTCTAGGAGTCGGGTTCCAGCCAGGTGCAGTCTTGCCCTACCTCTGCAGCCTCCGCCTACCCGGCCTCCTGCGGCTTCTGAGCTGCGTCCTGCGGCCTACATCCCGCCTACGAGCAAAGCTCTGAGGGCCTCGTCTTGAGGTTACAAGTCAAGGAGGCTAAGGGACACAAGACTCTGGCTGCAAAGGTTCACAGCCTTAGGTCTGTTCCTCGAGGCTCACTTTTATACAGTCAAGGTGCTCAAGAGCTGCGAGATGCCGATGCACTGTTCCCGGATGGGACCACTCAGCATCCCAAAGACTGGGACCTGTAGTCCCGCTGAGAAGGGAGGGGCTTCCAGGCAGCCCAGCTTCCACAGTCTGGCCCTCTCACCATCAGCTTTGGCACTTTGGGGCTGCTTACTCCTCTCCCTTGGGAAGTTAAAATAAAGTCCTTCCTCAATAATCAGACGCTTACCCACATACCTCTTGGGCAGGCGGCCCCACGGGCATTGGCAATCCTGGCAGATCAGAAAGGGACACTGGCCAGGGACATCCAGACTCACAACATTAGAATGAGCAGATTCCTCCTAACACTCATACATTCCCAGTGGAGCTCGTTGGCCTTCCAGCCACACCAGCCTTCCTCTTGGATACCCACAGTCTCATTCCAGCCCTGCAGGGAGCTCTGTAGCTGAGGCTGCCTCTCCACACTAGTGGCCTCACACTTCACACCCATTTACTGCTGAGCCCTCACCCAAACATGTGGACCTCCTGAAGTGGAGACACACTGGGACCTGCTACTCCAGACATGCAGGAGCCTGATTACACTCATACTCAGACCCACACACCCACATAGGAGGCCACAGTGTGCCAGGGGATAACCACGGGCCCTGAGCCCCGGGGGAGCTGGCCAGCATGGGATACCAGACAAAGATGGACCTGCCTTTTCCTCTCCCAGCCCCCAAGGTGAACACATGGTTCAGAGTTCCCTGTGCTGCCAGAGGACCACGAACGGGCAGCCAAGTGGCAGGGTGAGAACACTGGGCTGTGTGTGAGCGAGCTAGAGACTTAGAGAGGGGGCTTTTCCATCCCTGGGGCTGTAGAAGAAAACTGACATCCATGGGGGCTAGCTTGGCCCCTGGTGGTTCTGCCCTGAGCTCTTTCCAGATTTGGAACCACGGAGGTTAGAAACTCCCACCTTCTCTCCTCTCCACATCAGGTACTGTGAACCATATGGTAAAGGAGGGTGGTTCCCGTGACCCCACCAGCCGAGTAGCTGCAGCAGGAGTAGGACCTGGGCAGCAGTAGTGTCAATGAAAGCTTGTTTGAGCTGGGACAGTAGGTCCAGATGAAACTCAGAAACCTTCCTTCTTTGGGATACAAAACCCTCACCGTCTCTCCAAACGCTCTCTTGCAGCCCACTTGCATGGCCAGCTCCCCTCAACCTTAGATTGATGAAGTTGAGAACCAAACTTCCGGAGGAGAGGCTGACGGCACACTGGGGGGACTGGTCCTCCGTGATGCTGTTGGGGTGGACCGGGTCCAGGCAGGACAGCAGGCCCGAGGGAGACAGAGATTCAGCCATGCGGGGTGGTGTGTGTGTGCGTGCAAGGAAAGGACTTCCGGGAAGACAGCGTGTCTATCCCAGGACCACAGCTGCTGCAGCCCAGGGCAGAGTGAGGAGCTGGATAAGGGGCCGGGGTCCCCGCTCGTTTCTCCCCAGAATTGTACTCTAGGTTCCGGTTCTGGTATGACAGCGCCAAAACGGAGGGAGGTGAGCAATGTCCCAACCCCGGGTCTAGCCATCATCTGGCCCCGTCCCTCCGCAGTGAGGACGCGAGAGGCCCCGGAACCGGCGGCAAAGTCGAGCGAAGTTTGGCGGGCGGCAGGCGAGGCGGGACCGCGGGCTGCCAGCCAGACCGTCCCGACTCGCCGCCCTGCGCCACTCCGCACGCGCCCCGTCGCCCCTAGACGCCTGGAGTGTGGCGAGGTAGCGCGCGGGTGAGCGCGTGTGTGCGGGGAGGGGGTGGCGCGATGAATTGCAGCAGAGAAATCCCATTAGATCTGGGGAGATGATTAAACGCGAGGTCTCGGCCGGGCGCGAATGGCGGGAGCTGTGGCAGCTTCCCGCCCGCGAAGCCCGCGCCCCTCCTGGCTCGGCCGGCGCCGGGGGCAGCGCAGCCGGCAGGGCGCGGTGCTTGTATTGGGGAGCTGGACGCGTGGAGCTGGGCAGTGGGTCCGCCTTTCCCACCCTCAGGATCCTACTCCCGCTCCTCTCCTGCCGCCGGACGCCGGGGTCCCTTACCGTGAGCCAGGAGCGCCAGCAGCGAGGGCAGGAGCAGCAGGGCTGCCGGGCGCATGGTGCTGGTTGCAGCCGCGTCCGGGGCCGGGGCCGCGGCGGGAAGGCACCGGAATCGGCGGGGCGTGGGCGTTGGGAGGGGTGCAGAGCGGAGTCCGGCCGGGGAGAGGTAGCGGGGCCGCTGCCGCCGCCGCCGCCGCCAGCGCCTGACAGAATCAGCACCACGGCCAGCGCCTGGCGTCGGCGCCGGGGATCGCCGCGCGGGGCTGGGGGCGGGGGCGCGGGAGGAGCGGCTTACCGTAAAGTCTCAAGCAAAGGCGCAGAAAACCCAGCGGCAGGAGCATAGGCTCCCGCGCCACCGCCAGCTCAGGAGAAGGACTGCCCTACTAATGTGGGCACACGGCCCCCGCCCTGCTGCTCTGCCCACACCCATCCAAGCCTGCTGTCTTTCTCCTCCTTAGCAGCCCGCCAAAGAGGTGGGCTCTATCCCAATTCTTCAAGAGAGAGAGCAACCCTCTCCCCACCTATCTCCACCCCATCCTGGTACCTGAGAGCGCCAAAGGGTGACCTGGGAAGACATCGAGAGGGAGGCAGCTGGTGAGGCAGCGTGCCCTTGTGGCAGTTCCGTCCTGGGCCGATAATGAAGATGGCTTTTGAATGTACAAAGGACAATAAATTATTACTTTGCGCTCAATAAATGCCAGGGCTCCAGGCAGCTGCATCAGCAGCAAACTGTGCTCACAGAAAAGCTTAATTATCCTGATATTATAGTTAAAAGGCAGTGGCACTTGTGTCCTGGGGAGACATTCTTCACTTGGCAGGAGGCAACCCAGGCCAACCTGCGGGCAGCTGAAGGTAGTGTCCTGGGTCTCCACACAGCCTTGGATCTCCAGGACCCTGCCTTAGCCCCTCTGTAGGACCAGAGAAGCCACAGTGATAGGCATCAGCACAGACTCTTCATGTTAATCCTTGTCCAGTTTCCCAGAACTGAAAAATGGGACAGGCATGAGGGAGGGTTCCCTGGGGCCATTTTAGATAGAGATTTGCAGGAGGCCCAAAGCTGTGCTATGGAGGGCATGGAAAAATATGCTTCCAGGGCCCTACTTGGGCTAAAGAGCTCCAACCAGTCACAAGGGTGCAAGGGGGCAGTCACAGCTGTGCCAACCCTGGTGCTACTCTTTAGACTCAGCGGTCCATGGGTGGGCTTACTTGGAAGAGTTTCAGTGGACACAATGGAACATGACCTCATGGCTGATGTTATTTTTCCCTGTAAAAGAAGAGGAAGGCTGAACTCCTTTGGCCCCCTGGGAAAGGGGTGGTTTTTTGTTTAGTTCTTTTCACATGAACTTTGGCTCCTCCCCAAAGTTTCCAGACCCCAGTCATTGTCTAATACCTTTCCAGACCTCATCCTGGTGGCAAAATTTCTGCCCTTAGGTCAAATTCGTTAGTGAGTCTTTGAATCCTTCTGACCCCCAGAGTCTTCCAGCTCTGTTTATTGGATTCTCTCCAGGTCATCTTGTTGTGGGCTGTAGGGAGCCACCTTGACTGCTGTAAAGAATCCCAGGCAGCAGGCAGGTGGCAGGTGGAATTAGCTGAGGGAGATGCTGGGATTTCTGGATAGTCATTGTGAGAAGTGGTGGGAAAAGAGGGCAATCGCAGAAGAATGGTTGAAAAGGGAGGAGTTGATGAAATAATCAGAAGTGACGAGAGGTAGCCAGGAAAGAAGGTACAGGTGGGAAGGAGAGGGAGAGTTGCCAACAGAGGAGGGAAATAGGCACAGGGGTAGAAGTTTAGGGAACACTGGCAAATGTCATGGGCTTCCTTCTTTCCTCTTTAAAGTATTCTTGGGCTCCTCCAGTATCCTTGGATCCTTCAGGACTAGGCAGATTGAGCAAAGGAGGGTGAGTCATGACCTAAGGGTAAATCTTGCACGCCAGGATAATTCATGGGGACATGGAAGCTGGTGCCAGCATTATCTTACTCTCCTGGCAACTTGGCTCTTGCAAACTGTGCACTATCCACAAGAAGAGTGAGAGGAGGTATCCAGGAACTTACAACATCAGTTTCCCTAGGTATTCAGGAGGGAGTCTGGGGGAGACTAAAAGTCTCAGAATACAGCATTCATCCCTGAGCTCAGAGAACGGGTTTATACTGCATCATGGGAATAGTAATGCATCTGTGCTGTCCCTCCCTTCTAAGGATGCTCAACGTGGCCTCTATGCACTAGGTTCCTAGTTAGGTTGAGGCAGCACTTGGGCCAAACTGGGATGCAGGAGAGTTTTTATCAAGCACCCTCTGCCATATCCTCCAAGGGACCTATTCTTCCCAAACCTCAGCATTGCCCACAAATTGAGGACAATAAAATGCTCAAGGGGACATTCAGCTGTTTACAGGGCTTACAGGCTTATAGTGTACTTAATTCAAATACACATTTGAAAGTGGAATCCTGGGGGGACTCATGAGGCTCCCTTCACTCAGTTCTTCTGTTCTCTGTGTCCCCCATCTGGGCTTTTTAGTCCCAGAGGATTCTGGCCTTCCCCTTTCTATGTAATTGCTTACTTAATTATCTGTCTTCTGTCCTAGACAGAGTTGTCAACTCTGTGAAGGAACAGACCATCTCTCTGTCATTACCCACAACTTAGTCCAGTGGCCAGCACATAGTATACACTCAATAAATATTTGTGAGTAAGTGATGGGGGTGGGGAGTGTCTCAAGCCCCAGGTAGGTCACTGGTACCAAGTGCTGTGAGGTAATGAGAAGAGGGCAGTTGCTTCTTCTGGGGATGAGGCAAGGTCATTGAAGGTTTCAACAGAGATGGGTTGAAAAAAACATTTTTTTCAGATGGGTCTCACTCCATTGCCTGGCCTAGAGTGCAGTGGTGTCATCATAGCTCACTGCAGCTTCAAACTCCTGGGATCAAGTGATTCTCCTGCCTCAGCCTACCAAGTAACTGTGCCACCAAGTAACTGAGACCACTAACATGTGCCACCATGCTCAGATAATTTTTAAAATATATAGTTTGTAGAGACAGGGTTCTGTCTATGTAGCTCAGGCTGGTCTCAAACTCCGGATCTCAAGGGATCCTTCCACCTTGGCTCCCCAAAGTGCTAAGATTATAGGCAAGAGCCACTGTACCTGGCTCTGAAATATGTTTCATGTTTCAATGGCGAGAGAGAGGGTATGCATCCAAAGTGGGGGTCATGGCTTATGTAGAGGCGAAGCGATGGAAAATGCAAGATAGTCTGGGATCAGTGAGAAGACTGGTTCTAGGGTAGCAGAGTCCTTGCAAGGAAGAAGGAGGAAGGGCTGACTAGGCTGAGGCCTGACTGTGAGAGGCTTTGTGGTCATCTGAGCTGAAGGATAACTTTGGTGCCTACACTGAAGAGGCTACCTTATCATAAACATATTTGCCCTGAAATAGGGGAGTTTGGCATCATTTTGTTTTGTTTGAACAGCTCTATCTGTTGCCCTGGATAGAGTGCCATGGCAATACCATAGTTTACAGAAACCTCAAACTCTTAGGCTCAGGTGATCCTCTTGCCTTAGCCTCTCAAGTAGTTGGGACTATGGGTGCCTGCCACAATGCCTGTCTAGTTTTTCTTTTTTCAGTAGAGACAGGGTCTTGCTCTTGCTTAGGCTGGTCTTGAACTCCTAAGCTCAAGCAATCCATCTGCCTTGGCCTCCCAGACTGCTAGGATTACAGGTGTGAGCCACCATGTCAGGTCCCTGGAATCTGGAATCATTAAGGTCGGTTTTCAAGTACTATGGTGAGTGGTAGGAACTGCGGGGCTTATTGTTGACTCAGAAGGTGGGGTCGGGAGTGAGCTACAATGGCTGAATTAGGATAGAGAGCTAGAGACAAGGAAGAAGGGGTTCTCCAATCCCACAGACCCTTGTAACCCATGCCCAGACAAGCCAGACATCGAGCCCCCATCCCTGGGGAAGCCAGCCTCACTTCCCCACTTCCAAATAGCCCATCAATTTGCAGAATAAAAGGCACACTGGTGACTTATTTTGAAGTCTCTGCTGGGATGACACTTGCTTTCTGAGTGAGAGGAGGAGAAAATTACTCTCCTCCAAGACAGCTTTCAAACCAGAGATATATCTTCCGTGGAGCCAAAGGGGTTTTGGGGTTTTGAGAAAGGAGGGGCAGGGGATGCTACCTCACTCGAGACTCCCAGGGACACAGAGCTGCCTGCTTACCTCAATTTGCTTCTTGGCATAGGTTCCTGGACCTTGCAGTGTGTGTTTGGAACAGTCAGAGATGCCAGGGCTCTAGCCAGGCTTCCTGGATTACCCAAAGTCAGCCCTTTGATTTAGGGGCAGGAGGAAGGCTCTGCTCTGATAAATGAAGATTCCTGGCTCTTAGGCGTTTGCTCCCGCTCCAGGAGTGGGATCAGACCAGCTGCAGCAAGAGCCCATGGTAGATGGAGACAGCAGCAGAAAGTGGTTTGATGTGAGCTACTTTCTATCTTCGAACGGAGGCCTCCAGCCTGCCCACCACCCCCAGCCAAGGCCTTTGATCCTCCACAGCTCCATAAATGTTTAATGCCACCGGCTGGGCAGAAATGAGGCAGGTGCTGGAACAGCGAGAGTGGGGATAGGACTTAAGATCCACGATGCTGGCTACATCATTTTCACATAGGCACCCTGGGATGGGTGGGAGCAGGCTACCCCTCCATGTCGTGGGAGAAGTCCCAGGGTTCAAGTTTGTGTCACTAATAAAGAAAACTCTTTGAAAACCACCAAGGGGCTGAAAATAAAATGAATAATCAATTGCAGAAGCCCAATCTCTGCTTCGATGAAGGAGAAAGATGGAAAGTTAAATGACAATCAAATGCAAATACGGCTCAACAAACACCACAGCAATTACCAGGCGCAAGAACCACTTGGTGCTTACAGGCAGCGGGGGTTGGCAATTTGGAAGCCTGGGCCTGTGCAGAGGTGATGGGCGTGGGGCTGTTTTAATGGACAGTTAAATAGATGCAAAACCCCCTGCATCTACTTTGCATACACTGTTGATAAGTAGAGAACGGGAAGAGAATTGTGGCATCCAGAGGGAGGTTGTGCTACCTTCCTGGGCTTCTTTTGTGTCATTACAGAATGGAAGAAGCCCTGAATGTCTGGGACGTGAGACCAGAGTGAGCACCTGTGCCAAGATCATTGGACTCTTCACACCAGCTGGTGCCGAAGGTGCAGGGGTTGAAGTTGAAGGGAGCCCAAGGGGTCCTCTGCAAAGGACTCACAGCACTGGTTCCAACAGCCCAAAAGCCCTGGTAAGAGGGACCTTCTCTTTTGGATTTGCATGATACTTTGCATCTCATTTGAATGTTATTAATGTGGTGTCAGGCTAGGTTGGCACAGTGTAGGGGAGAGAACAGCTGGCCTTCTCCTTCCCCTCTGCACCCCAGGGCTGACTCTAAGCATAGCCTTCTGCAACTTGGGGGACATGAGGCTTCCACTTCCACTATCCCCTTAATGCTTACTGACACTTGGAGAGTCTCTTAGTGAAGCCAGCTCCTGAAAGCCAAGGCTGCCTGGACAGTGTGGCCACCTGCAGAGTTATTCTGAAGGAAGAATTAAAGGTCCCTGAAGGTCATCCTCACCGGATCCAGAGACACCATGAGAGGATATTGGGAGCCTTTGTCTCCCCAAGCAATCAAGGCAGTTTGGCTTGGAAAGGGTCCAATGATAATAACCAAGAGAGGGAGGGAACAAAGACAGGCGATAATCCTAGAGAAATATAGAGGGCTCTAGAAATAAAATGCTCTGAACTCAATATTTCTAGTGCTTGAACTTACATAAAATACATCTGTCTAGAGACATTGGGTTTATAGTGCCGCTCTGGGCTGGGGACCTGGTGCCAGGTTGATGGCCATATGATGAGGGAGTGGGTCACCAGGTTGAGTGAGCTCTTGAGAAAGAGGAAAGAGGGCCTTAGTGTATCCTGTGGTTTGCCCAGCAGGTGGGCATCAAGGGGCTACAGTGAAATGAGTATTAGTTATTTGATTAAAGAGGAAAGGAAGTGCATTCCGTGCAGAGGGAACAGGATGTGCATGGGTAGGCAAGATGCAGAGATGGTTAGTGTGGTTGGATGGCAGACAAGAAGAAGTGTGGTGTGGGATGTAGCTAGAGAGGGAGGCGGATGCAGAGCTCCAAAGCTTAGGGGGTTTTATGTGATCTTTGAGCTCTCCACCTGCCCATCCATCTGTCCATCTATTCATTCATCCTACACCCAACCGCCTACCTAGTTTATTCATCACCCATTCACTCATTCATTTAATGAATGAAGGAATATTTATTGAGTGCCGTGTGTGTGTGCCACGATCTGTTGGAGAGACAGACCCCTCGAGGAGCACCTAGACTAGGGAGGGGAAACAGAGTCTCCACACACTGTAAGGTAGCATGTTTATGTCCATGAGGTACTTAAACACAGTTCTGAAAGCCCTAGAGGACAAGGCACCCAGGCATTAAGCTTCCTGAGGCAAACATCCATCAGTCCCTCCAGGGAGATCTTCCAACCACACAGATCTTCCTGGCATCTAATCCTCTTCCTTCCTGCTACAAAAATAGCCCATTTCTTACCGCCCCAAAGTGGTGGGGAGTGTTTCTGATGTTTGTTTTCACAGAACCTTCCGTTGAGACATTGCAGTCTTAGGAGAACCCAGGAGAAATGACAGGAGAATGTGGTCAGTTCTCCCTCAGATATCAGAACCCCGCCTCAGATATACTTCTAGCCACTTCCTTTTCTGGCCCTGAAAATAGGACAGACGTCCCCAATGTCCCTTAGTTCTATCCATGCATTCCCACTCCTATTCCTCCTTGAACTACTTGTCCTCTGCTTGTGACATCACAATGGTCTCTATGGCAACTGATTGTGAGGTCACTAGTCCTTAAAGCAACAGAATCTGTGGGGGTGCAGACAATGGCCTGGAGGAGAGAGGAAGAATGCAAAATGGGGACCCAAGGTGGAAATCATCAACAAAGAAAGGGTAAGGCCACCCAAGGCCTAGGGAGAGAGGATGATGTCACTTCTCAGCCCACATACAGTGAGGCCATATTCATGGTTTGCAAGAGCAGAGCCTATGAGAAAGAGGGACTGCCTCTCAAGAGGCTAAACAATGTCCAGGCTTCACCATCAGGCCCAAGTTCAAATCATCCCAGCCTAACACTTGCCTGGGCAAATTTTGGAGCTTCCATTGCTTTACCTATAAAAGGAAAATGATGCCATTGCCTTTCAGAAGAGCAGTGTGATAACTTGCAGGAGGGCTTGGCACATGGTGGTGTTCAATAACCCTTTTTTTTTTTTTTTTGTAGAGACAGAGTCTCACTTTATCACCCTATCACCCTCAGTACAATGTCCTGGCATCATAGCTCACAGCAATCTCCAGCTCTTGGGCTTAGCTGATTCTCTTGCCTCAGCCTCCTAAGTAGCTGGGACTATAGGCACCCTGGGCCTATTTTTTTTAACTCCCACCTATTTTTTTTTGTTGTTGTAGTTTGGCCGGGGCCGGGCTTGAACCTACTACACTCTGTATATGGGGCCAGCACCCCACCAACTAAGCCACAGGTGCTGCCCAATAACCCTTACTTTTTTAAAAAATTTTTTGAGATAGAGCTCACATAATCACCCTGGGTAGAGTGCTGTGGTGTTGTAGCTCACAGCAACCTTGCAACCTCAAACTCTTGG
The DNA here is from genome assembly GCA_963574575.1 of Galagoides demidoff. Classification (NCBI taxonomy): domain Eukaryota; kingdom Metazoa; phylum Chordata; class Mammalia; order Primates; family Galagidae; genus Galagoides; species Galagoides demidoff. The sequence continues at coordinate 12,192 of CAUYQV010041441.1, forward strand.
GCTCAAGTGATCCTCTTGTTTCAGCCTCCCAATAGCTGGGACTACTAGAAGGCACCCACCACAACACCCAGTTTTTTTTTTTTTAGAGATAGGGTCTCACTCTTGTTCAGGCTGATCACTCAGGTGATCCACTTTCCTTGGCCTCCTAGAGTGCAAGGATTACAGGCATAAGCCACCATACCCAGCCTAACAGCCCTTATTATATTTATTTTTCTATCTCCTGCAGCCTAAGGTTTTGTATATTATACGTGCTTTATTCATGCTTGTTACTGTAAGCACAGGCTAAGTAATAGAAGGCAATGTTTAGAGTGGGGGAAATCAGTAGATCTGGATTCAAATCCTGTAACTGTTCCTTACTAGCTGTTAGCCTTTGAACAAATCACTACACCTCTCTGTGCCTCGGTTTCCTTAGCTGTGAAATGGGAGGCACTAATAGTATTGTCTTCATAGTGTTGCTTAGGACTAAAGGAGTCACTGCAAATAAACAGCACAGCCAGGCTGGGCACAGTGGCTCATGCCTATAATTAACACTTTGGTAGGCCAAGGCAGGAGGAATGCTTGAGCTCAGGAGTTTGAAACTAGCCTGGGTAACATAGTGAGATCCCATGTCTGAAAAAAAAAAATTGGTGGCTCATGCTGGGATACACTCTGGGATGCCAAGGCAGGTGGATTGCCTGAACTCACAGATTTGAGACCAGCCTGAGCCAGAGTGAGACCCCATCTCTAAAAATAGCCGGACGTTGTGGCGGGCACCTGTAGTCCCAACTACTCAGGAGGCTGAGGCAAGAGAATCGCTTGAGCCCAGGAGTCTGAGGTTGCTGTGAGCTGTGACGCCACAGCACTCTACTGGGGGCGACAAAACGAGACTCTGTCTCAAAAAAAAAATTAGCTGGTTTCTATGGTACACATCTGTAATCCTAGCTACTGGGGAGGCTGAGGCAGGAGAATGGTTTGAGCCTAGGAGTTGAAGGCTGCAGTGAGCTATGATTGGGCCATAGTGCTCCAGCATGGATGACAGAGCAAGACTGTCTCAAATAAATAAATAAATAAATAAATAGCACAGCATGGCACATGTAAAGTGCACAGTAGACAGTGGCAATTGTGTTTAGTCTTGAGTGAGGCTGTTTCTGCATGTGCCACACACTTTCTGTTCACGGTTAGCTTTCAGGAGACATGAGTTAATCTGAGGGGTGTCCAGAACTAGTGAACCTCAAGACATGGCCACAGGATGGCAGTCTCCCCAGGAAAGGGGACACCACTCCCTTGCTAAATCCCCCATAGGTCAGATACCCAGTAGTGCTGCCAACTTCTACCAGTCCCAGGGGCTGGGAGCTCCTTGAAGTCAGAATGAATCCACCAACCATGTCTCACTCTTCTGTGAAGCCAGGACCTGACCCATGGCAGAGGCTCAGCAACAGTTAAGGTGACTTGAGTTAGATGATGTCTTAACATACTGGTTAACATATATTCTTGGGCATATCCTGTGCCGGACTCTGTTCTAGGTACTTTGCATATTGTTCCTTACAACAATCTAGGAAGCAGATATTGTTATTATTCATTTATAAAATGAAACAGAGAGACTAAGTAATGTGCCCAAGGTTGCATAGCTAGGAAGCAAGGCTGAAGCTGGGATTTGAACCCAGGTTATCTGAATTATCTGACCCTAGGACCTCTGTTCTCTCTCTCTCTTTTTTTTTTTTTTTTTTGGAAACAGGGTCTTACTCTGTTGCCCAGGCTACACTACAGTGGTGTCAGCCTATCTCATTGCAACCTCAAACTCCTAGTTTTGATCAATCCTCTTGCCTCAGCCTCCTAAATACCTGGGACTATAGGCATGGACCACCATGCCCAGCTAACTTTCTTTCTTTCTTTCTTTTTTTTTGTTTCAGTTGTCATTGTTGTTTAGCTGGCCCAGGCTGGGTTTGAACCTGCCAGCCTCGGTATATGTGGCTGGCGCCGTAACCACTGTGCTACGGGCACTGAGCCACCCAGCTAACTTTCTATTTTTGGTAGAGATGGCATTTTGCCCTTGCTCAGGCTGGTCTCAAACTCTTGACTTCAAGCGATCCTCCTGCCTCAGCCTCCCAAGCCCAGGCCAAACCTAAGCTCTTAACTTCTAGCCCTGGAAGGTTCCATCCATCCATTTGCCATGTCTGCTACTACGAACTTCCTCCCCCAGCTCTCCCACCTGCCTCTCTCTTCTAATTCCTCCAGCTGAGCCTGGGTCCAATGCAGCCCAAAGAATGCCAATTCTCCCCGCACCTGCCTCAGCCATCTGCCTCCCCCTTTACTGAAATAAAGCTGTGGCTGCCATCGCCACAGCAGAAGCCACCACTGGATCTCTTGCTTATTTCAAGTCCTCCTAAAGCTTGTTGAGTTCTTAACTTATTAAAGATAAGCACATGGAAATAGGGAGCAAATCTCTTTATTTATGACATAATCTCCAGCCCAGAAAAGCGGTAGGAACAGTGTTGCCCATATTAGGGAACCAATAGGAAAAAAATCAATTAGATCCGCCAGAGCGTTAAGCTATTAACTTTCTTCTGATGTTTCTCTTAAGGCTGGCCATGGGGGTCTCTGCCAGCAGCTGTACTGGAGGAGAGAGGAGAGCTGTGTAGGAACAGAGGGAGGAATGTTTCCAGGAAGGCAGCGGCTAGGCTCCCAGACAGACACAGGAATCTCTCCTTCACTGCCTTGCAAACCTCAGCTGGGCAATCCTTGTGTGGGTTTAACTTCCATGTTTCTTGCTGCGATTTTTTTTGTGTGTGTGGTTTTTGGCCTGGGTGGGGTTTGAACCCATCATCTCTGGCATATGGGGCTGGTGCCTTACTCCTTTGAGCCACAGGTGCCACCCTCTTACTGCAATTTCAGCTAGTGTCTTCAGGGGAAGCCGGAGGCAGTTGGTTACTCTTTGTTTCTTGCAGACATGAACCTCAAGTCTGACCACATTTCTGCAAGATTTGTTGAGGGTAGGATCCTCTTTTTCCTAGAAAAGCAATACTCTGGGGGTGGCTCCTGTGGCTCAAGGAGTAGGGCACCAGCCCCATATGCTAGAGGTGGTGGGTTCAAACCCAGCCCCAGCCAAAAAAAAAAAAACCTGCAAAAAAAAAAAAAAAGAAAAAAGAAAAGAAAAGCAATACTCTGGAGGGGCTCCTACTGACTGATTTCTACTGGTGGATAACACAGACTCCCTTTGAGGGCCCATAACCATCTACCAGCCTCCAGAAGCACTTTCCAAACTACCTCCCAGAGACAGGGCTCACCCTTATTCCTGAGAGGCTCCAGTGAGGGGGATGCTCCAGCTCCCAGAGTAATCCCAGGTTTCATCTTCTCAAAGACAGGGGATCGTGGCTTGTTCAACAGTTTTTTCTCGGGGTCAGGCATATAGAGAGGTGCCCAATAAATATTCACTGAATCAATAATTATTATAGCGGCTGCATTGAATGCTTGTTTACTCTGTGTCAAGGTTGAGAAGGGCAGGTGCTTTGTCACCCAAAGTAGGACCCCTCTGCTGCTTATTCAACCATACAACAGCCTAGAAGAGCCTTCCTATTTTGTTTTGTTTTTGTCTTGATTTTTCGTCAGGAGAATTAGGTATTATAACCCCTACTTTAAAGAGAAGTAAATTGTCATCTTAAGTGAACTAGATATTCTATGCCCATACACTTTTGGTCATTAGAAGTCCTTCTTTTTTTTCTTTTTGGAGACAGAGTCTCACTTTGTCACCCTTGGTAGAGTGCTGTGCTGTCATAGCTCACATCAACCTCAAACTCTTGGGCTTAAGCGATTCTCTTGCCTCAGCCTCCCAAGTAGCTGGGACCATAAGTGCCCACCATAATGCCTGGCTATTTTTTTGTTGCAATTGTCATTGTTGTTTAACTGGCCCAGGGCAGGTTTAACCTTGATGTATGTGGCCACCCTACCCACTGAGCTACGGGCGCCTCCCTAGGAAGTCCTTCTTGAGGTCTAACCTAAACCTCTCCTGTTTCAGCAGCGCTGGTCCTTCTCAGTTCCATGGAAGCAGAACGCCATCACTGCCTGTGCAAACTTTCCTCACTTAGGAGTGTCCACCAGCTCTTCAAATGCTGCTGATTCAAAATGAATATTAAACACCAAACCTCACAGAGGCCAGCCCTGCAGGGCAGGCAATGAACCAACCCTCCTCATGCCTGTTCATTATTATAATTAATATTGAGCTGGGTTGGTAGCGACCTCGCCCTGGCCAGGTATTTGGGCTATTTTAGAAGCTTATTCAGATCAATGACAGACAGCTCTGAATAGATAAACTCCCCGCCATCCAGACGAATCAATTTCAACACTGCCGTCACAACAAGCCCAAGAAATCAATCTGATTTTAGGCGACATGGTAACTCAGCGCTGGGCAAGCTGGTTTTAATTTCCGCATGGCTGAGACCCAGCTTCCTCTGCTCACGAGAGCACCCCTTTTTCCCTAGCTAGTGCTCTATGCACACAGGTGCCCAGGGCCCTCAGAAGTTTCAGGAGGCAGCTGCATGGAGGACAGGGTGATGAGGAAGCTGTGTGACTTTGAGAAAGGCTCTTGAACCCCCAGACCCAGAAGGAGCTGACTCAGATCCATTGCTGGGATCTTTGTTTTGCTGGCTTCAGCTTCGATTTTCCGCTGCCCTCTGCAAAAACCAAGCCTGGAGGCCTTTCTGGGCTGCCTCCCAAATCAGGGAGCTGCAGAGGTAGCCTCCCTATCTCAGGCACCAGGACAACTGCCCTTCTTCAGTCTTAGAGATTGAGTTTGTCTAGCACAGTAGCAAAAAACTCATCAGGATAGATATAGCCATTGGCTGGGTGCTTACTTTATGACAAGGCACTTTGCTAAATACTTTACACATCATCTTCTTAACCCTCATAACAGCCCAGAGAGATAGATAGCAATTCCACATTTTGCAGGGGAGGAAAACAAAGCACAGAGAGGTTAAGTGACTTGTCCTGAGTCACACAGCTTTTAAGTGGTAGAGCCTGGATACTCATGCCTAAGCTTTACCCACCACACTCTCCTACAGGTGACATCAGATGTGCCTTCACTCTCTTCCTGCCTAGATACTTCAGTCTTCCTGGCATTCTGGGAGGCTGTGGCAGGGGGATTGCTTGAGTTCAGGAGTTTGAGACCAGCTTGAGCAAGAGCAAGACCCTGTCTCTACTAAAACTAGGCAGGAGTGGTGGTGGGTACTTATAGTACCAGCTATTTAGGAGGCTAAAATAAGAGGTTCACTTGAGCCCAAGAATCTGAGGTTGCTGTGAGCTATGATGACACCACAGCACTCTATCCAGGGCAACAGAATGAGACTGTCTCAAAAAAAAAAAAACAAGAAAAGAAAAGAAACTGCCTGGTTAAATGAAGCCCATTCTTTTTCTCCAGGCTGCCAGGGAAGGGGAACCTTTCTCATGGATTCTCACAATTAACAATTGTTCCTTGAACTTTCACCCTGATGTTTCAGGTACAGAGCTGAGAGTGTTGAGGAAATGAGATGGTCAGGAGGCTGAGCTGGTCACCTCCCCACACCCCAGCTCTGCACACTCATCCCCACCCCCGCCCCATTAGTATATTGAGATGATAAGGGATGGGGCTGAGACAGGCAGCAGCCTGTTGAGAGTTGTGGCTTTGGAGTTAGCAGATAGAGGTCCAACCACTTATTAGCTGAATACACCTAGGCTCATCTTGTTCTATGTAGTGGGGATAATATTACCCAAACCACAGGCCATGAGGATTAAAAAGAAACATTGCATGCCAAGTGCCTGGTGTGTAGTCAGTGCTCACTGTGGGTTCTTTTCCCCTTGCTTGGCTCTGCTCTTTCTGGAACACCATGCTTTGGGTCAGTTTTGAATGGCCAAGGTCAAGGCCTTTCAAATATGTTTTAGCTAAGGAATCTTTAAGTAGAAGACTATGAGGAAGGCAAGGAAACAAAGTAGATAAAGAAGGAATTGGTCAGACAGCAGCAGAGGGCTGAGAGCTCTCCTGATTGAGTCCCTCTCTTTGTTCAGTCCCATGGCAGCCCCTGAGGTCTTCCCCCAAGCCCTAGGCCTGGATGATTTTTCTGGTTCCCACACTGTTTCTCAGCCACCAGCTACCTTAAGCCTATTCTGAATTCAGAGCATGACAATTTAGTGGCAAATGGGCAAATCTGCCCTTGGCCACAGGGAGGCTTCATATGCATCTGATCCAGCATGGCAGGTGGGGCTGGGTTTGGTGGCTGGGGAGGCATAGATCTGGCCAGATGACCCAAGACTGTCCATCACAGGGAACATGGACCTGCTTGCTCTCGTGAGAGGTAGATTTATAAACCTCTCTGGGGGAGGTAGGAACCTCAGCAATGAAGAGTGACATACAATACCATATAGCTAGCAAGTCTCAGAAGTGGATTCAAACCCAGGCCTGCATGGCTCTAGAGACTGGATCACCCCCACGCTCTCTTTTCAGTACAGGGGCTGCCCTCCACCCCTGGTCTGCAAATAGTCATCCACCAGCCCTTCCACCACCAAATACAGAACACGAAGAAAGAAACTTAAATTATATCAGGGGGAACGGGATTAGCTACTGCGAAGGACTTCCTGATCATCAACTTGTCTCTAGAGTAGGTGATTAGAGAGGCAGCTGCCTTCTCTCTGGAGGGTTTCAGATGGGCTCTCACTGTGGTTTCCACTTCCTGAAAGCTCCTGAGAGACAAGATGACCTCTGATGAGTGTAGCTGGGTCTCGTGTAACTTTTATTTCTTGAATAGGTAATACCCACACATGGTTCACAAAATAAGGGCACAAGAGGTTCTTTGGTGTCATCTCCCTCCTGCCCTAGTCCCCCAGTTCCCGGTCCCCCCACCCACCCTGCCACGAGGAACATTATGTGATTTCCGTCTAGACACACACAGGAGCAAATGTGGACACACATTCTCTTCCTTTAGTCCTATTTTTAACACTCTGCACGCTGTTCTGTGCCTTGCTTTTGTCACCTGACAATATATCTTGGAGATTACTCCGAATCAGTACATAAAGAGCTGCCTTACTCTTAGGTGTCTTTTTATGGTCACAGGCTTCTCAGGAGCTCAGGAGTAATCACAGCTGGCTTGATTAGCTTCACATTTCCATTTACGACATCCCCGCCCAGAGAGGGTAGGAAATCTCTCCAAGGTCACGTAGCAAGAACTAGGGATGCACGGGTTGGGAGGTGGCGGGGCGTGGGGGTGGAGGTCTTTCTTTCCTCAGTCCCCAGCCACCTCTAGGCTGAGCGCGGTCCGGGCAACCAGAAAAAGCGGGGCGGGGGCGGGGGTGTCTCTAATTGAAATACCTCTGCGCTGCGCGTTTGTGATGGGTGTGCGGGGCGGGCGGGGCGGGCGAGGAGCGCGCATGGTTTACGCGGGGTGGGGGGTGACCGCTGAGCGCCCACGTGGGAGCCCGGAGCCCGGCGGATCCAGCGATTCCCCGGGAACCCCGCGCCGGGCGCTTCCCTGTAATGAGCTCCCAGGGCCCGAGGTGAGCTTCTCTGGCTGCTCACACGGCAGCCGCGTGGCACCAAAGAACACGGGTACTTTTTTTTTCTTCCATGCCTGACAGCTCATTAGAAGAATTAATTTACTCTAGCGTTTGCAGTTTAAAGGACATTATTTACTGGTTAATTGTTGTTATTACAAAATGTTAAATATCATTATTTATTTCCCAGGCCCTGACAGCTTTTCTGACAGGAATTTATGAGGTGAGACTATCACCGGTGGGTGCCCCTGTGCAGGGTAGCGTTAAGGTGGGGAGTTTGCCCCCAAGCCTAGGTCTCTGGGTAGGGCAGGCACTTTGAGGGGCAAAACATAAGCAGCTGCATTCTGGACCACTCCAGGACAAGGGACCATTTCCCCCTACACCTCATGTCTGCCCACTGATGGGGTGGAGGGGAAACTGGCAGGCAGGGGCCACAAACTTCTATAAAAGGCGGTTTTGGAATCAAGAGGCAGTTGCAGAGGCCCACTAGTCAGAATGAGGCTCAGACTTTGGGTCTTTCCTTGGTTACTTCCAAGTACATTAAATCTTCAGGTCACTTTCCTGCACTCAGCGAATTCAAGAGCTGGAAAGAAGCCAGGTGGTCAGCTGCTGCACAGATCACAAACTGATGGGTGGCCTCCAGGCTGTAAACGGCCTGTGGAGCTTGACCTGTTCTGGAGACTTCACATGAAAATCCAGATTTCTGGCTTCTCTTGAAAAATCAGAAAGTTTTGCCACAAGACTTGACTCTTGCATTAGTTGGAAAGGATCAGCTGGCATTGGAGGGCGGTGCAGTGCAAGGCGCATACCTGCGCTCCAACACAGGCAGGGTGCCACCTTCCACCCTTTGTTCCCCTCTCTACCTGATTTTCCTGGTCCCCGTGGGCATTTGAGTTTTCAATCTTGATCTGTTCCAATAATCACCATTATAGGTGAAGAAACAGCCCAGAGAGGCAGTATCTGATGAGACCACAGCCCAGGGTGGCACCTGTGGCTGAAGGAGTAGGGTGCTGGCCCCATATACAAGAGGTAGCAGGTTCAAACCCAGCCCCAGCCAAAAACTGCACACACACACAAAAAAAAAAAGAATGGGAGACCACAGCCCAGTCCACTTTTCAAGCTGTGCTGCCACCTCTCCCCCCAAGTTTCTCTACCCCCCCCCACCTAGTGAGAATTTCTAAGGATCATGGCTCTATAAATAGCCTTCATGTATTCATTTAACAAATAGTTTCTGAGGACCTGTTAGGTGACAATAAAAGTGATTTGGATACAAATCGTGCTCAGCTCGGCGCCTGTGGCTCAATCGGCTAAGGCGCCAGCCACGTACACCTAAGGTGGTGGGTTCGAATCCCCAGCCCGGGCCCGCCAAACAACAATGATGGCTGCAACCAAAAAATGGCCGGGCGTTGTGGCAGGTGCCTGTGGTCCCAG
>CAUYQV010041444.1:0-21662 GCA_963574575.1 Galagoides demidoff
AATGATTAACCAAATGATATGAAAGTTATGTTAACCAGCTTGATGAAGATGTTTCAAATTGTATATGAAACAGCACAATGTACCCCATGTTGGCATCAATGTACACAGAAACCAATTAATAAAAAAAAAAAAAAAAAAAAAATTAAATTACTCGGGTATGTCAAATGCAGTGATATTTTGAAATTACAATTCTGATGTCTTATTTTAAATATCAAACACTATCTTAAATAATTGTTCTATAAGCAGACACAATAAACATACAGAATGGCCAAAAATAAAATGATAGAATGCATATAAAATATAACAATAAGAACCAAATGAGTAATAGGAACTACTATAGACAAACACCAAAAAATAAGTAAATCCAGGAACAATATATCCACCAAAGCGTGAGGATCCACGAGGAAGCTGTTTGTGAAGATGGCTCGCACAAGCAACTCCCTTCTACCAGAGGAAGAAAAATTTTTATATATTAAAAAATCCCATACAGCTCTTAAAAGTATAAACAACTAGTTTATTATTTTGATCTGCATTATAGTTGTACTTGTTCCATGCTATACTAATTTCATTTCACCAAAATGACAAATTAAAACCCATGAGAATGACTAACTCTTTGTTATGACTAAATTGAACATATTTAATCATCATACTTCAAATCACATCAAATGTCGGTTCTGAATGCAAGATAATCTATTCTCTGTGTTTCAAGGGTTAAAAGTCTGGCACCTACATTTTCCAGCCTTGTTTTCAGTATCAACTTTGAAGCAATTCAATTCTCATTAGCATTAAAACACTCAGAAGGACCACAAATAGTTTACACTAAAGGGAGAGGTAGAAAAGGGCATATTGCAGAAATTATAAGATGAAAAGCAAAAGCAAAAACAAGTCTTTCAAGCAGCAATCAGATTTGGAAATAATGTCACTGAAACGATTTATAAAGTAGCTCATACAGTTTGGGGAAAGGGAAGCCATCCAGTGATGGAGCAATCGTGAAAGAATGCTGGTCAAAGGGGTGGGCTGCTTAGACCCCAATACTGTTTCCATGTACAGACAAATGCCTCTTTCAAGAAGAACCATAACTAAACAATAGTATGAATTAGCTTTCAGTGTAACAGAAAAACTTCAAGTAATACTTCAAAAGGAAACAATGCACTATTTCCATTGCTTTGGATGAATCAACTGATACTATTCCCTCAAATCATTAAAAAGGAATCATCAGCACAGATTGTATACTTCATTCAGGTCCTAATATAAGATTTGCTTTGCTCTGAAAAGTTACTCACATGGGGCATTCTTGTGACCAGAACGTGAGGAATAGAGATCTCCAACAACTTGGGGGATGAATGGACTGAATTAGGTAAGTTTAGTTGAGTGTATGTGTAGGCAGCTCATCTTTGGTGATGGGAAAACTAATAGGATTTATAGAACAGATAAAGGAAAGTATTAAACAAATCTAAATTCTCTGTTTTTTTTTTCACTGAATCTTGCACAAAGAAATTGTCTGTGTAAAGCTACCATTTAAGTGACACTTGACAACAATATTGTTAACTCTATTCCTGCAAATGCAACATGAAATTGTCAGTTTCATAACATGCTAACATTGAACAGTGAAGTATTCAGTAGGAATTTGCCTTATCATTCTAAAGTGTGCCGGCTAACTCAGGGACAGTTACTAGCCCAAATTTTATCTGTGTGAACAGATAGTTAAGATTTTTTGAAGAATAGAATCATCAATGCAAATTACGGAAAGATTTCTATAATAATGCAGCAATTCTTTATGATATGATGTCAAATCAAAACAACTTGAATAATTCTTTGCAAGGTAAAATTAAGTCTATATATGATATGTGTCGAAAATGCAAACATTTTATTATTATTAACATTATTATTATTTTGTAGTTGTTTTTTTTTTTTGGTCAGGGCTGAGTTTGAACACTCCATCTCCAGTATATGGGGCCAGCGCCCTACTCCTCTGAGCCACAGGTGCCACCCAAAAATGCAAGCATTTTGAAAGATGCTTCTTCTTCAAGAGAAAATTTCAGATGAGCATTTCTCCCAGTGGGGTTATTGATGAGCAGGAAGATATATGTGAATTGCTGGAAGAATATGCAGCTGTTATACAGCTATTAAATAATTAGGGGGTACAACAAGACGTTGAGAATCACGACATCACGCTCACACTGGCATGTCAGCTTCCTCTAGTTGAGATCACCAAGCACCTAAAGAACTACAGACGGAATTGATTGAGCTCTCAGTAGATGCCATTTTAAAGTCATGTTTCGTGCCGAGAAAGACCCATCTGAAGTATGGAGAGATGGAAAAATTGCAGTAGAGTACCCATACTTTCAACAACGTTCCTGAAAAATGCTTTTTTGCTTTCACTCAGTTATTGCTACCAATCTACATTCTCCTCCCTAACTCAAATCAAGGTGCCATAAAGGTTACAAGTGACTGATACCCACCTAGAGGATCAATGGAAGCTGAAACCTCCAGGTTGCAAGTGAATATTCAAATGCTTTCAACAGAAAGCAGACACACCAAAGTCATTACAACGTTCGCTAACTTTAAATTAATACTGGTTTCCATTTTTGATGTTATTAAGTAGGTAGTAATTATATTTTTATAAAATAATGTACATTTTAAAGTATTTCTGAAGTTTCTTGAAGATGATTTGATGGCAGCTAAATTAATGCAGCTTTCCAACTTGACAAGACTCTTCACCCCTGACCTAGGAGAATTGGATTCTTCAGTTTGAGAAGGTGAAAACTCAGAGGAAATATAGTAACGATGTAAACGAAATAACAGATGGCTTAGCTCAAGTGAATATCAACTTTCTTGTTTTTTTTTCTTTGATATCAAAATTCAGAATATCAAGACGTAGGATATGCTGTGCAAAATATGTAAGAGGGTTAATTTTAGTTAATTTTAGGACAAGTTCAGTCATGTTCAGAGAGATACAGGTGTAGGCACCAGTTAGACACATTTCTAGTTTTGGTGGCAAGCGAAAAATAAAACTGGATGTGTGAAATAACTGGATGTCTGGAGAAAGGACAAAGTTATAGAGTTAGGAATGAAAGCTGGAGTCCTCCTCGTCTTTAAGGGGACACTTAACTAAATTACCTTCACATGGCTTGGCCACAATGAACCAAATATAAATAGCATAAAGTCTTGCAACAATGATTGGAGGATTATGTCATTTTAATATTTAATTATGTCTACATGCCAACATGTTCACAGTTCACTTAGTAACTGTGCTTAGTTTTTGAGTGGGAATCCCTGGGATGGTTCAATTTTAATAACCTCCCAGTTGGAACTATTTTACATTACAAAGGTGATTTTAAGATTGCCTTTCTAGTATTAATATTACAGTAACCATGAGGTTAGCTTCTGAGATGAATCATATTCTCCCCATAGTTGGCTTATTATCAACCAACTATTAGGCTAGATGGACAATGGGACTGACCTAGGATTACAATTAGTGTGTGTAATATTCAGGCTATTGTGTACTTTGCAATTCATTCTTAAGGTAGTGCTAGTATTAATCTCTTCATCTTTCCTCCCTCTGTTCTTCGTCCTCCCTTAAATACTATTTTACAACTTTCTTTCTGGCTTCCTTCCCTTTACTCTCTCCTGAAATTCTTTCAGTTTCCCATTGGATTCTCTCCTGATTACCCAAGTTTTGGGGAGATGATAGGAGCCCTGAATTTGTTATCAATGCAAATCAAGTTCTTCTGTGCTTGACATTCTAAGGGTCTCTATCTCCACTCCTCCTTCCTATCCCACCCCTTGAAGATAAGCAGAGATTTGTTTTATTCACGTCTTAAAACCTCAGTGTGTGGAACAGTGCATGGCAAGTAATGCATGGTCAATAAATATGTACTGAAAGGGGTAAGTAAATCATTTCTATTAGTCACTGACAAAACAAAATAAAAACACACAGAACTGAGAACTCTCTGCAAAGTCTGTCTCCCATTTATTCCTTAACAATAAAGAGCAGAGCATCAAATTTGCCAGTCACAAACCAGCTCACTTTTAGCAACTGTAGTTTTGGGAAAAGAATAAATATATGTGACATGAGGGAAATGATACAGACTTCAAATTTTGTGGAATGACGATAGATCCCTTCTTTCCCTGGCCATGAGGACACTATCCAGGGCTTAGAGCCTTGCCTTTGCATTACTTTTATAGCAAAAAGGCAAGGAGCCTGCAAGGTGTATTTCTTCAAGGATGAAGCCCTCAGCCTTCCTCGACTGGGGTTTCTTTTTTCTTTTTATTTTTTACAGTTTTTTTTTTGGCTGGGGCTGCTTTTGAACCCACCACTGCCTCCGGCATATGGGACCAGCACTCTACTCCTTTGAGCTATAGGAGCTGCCCCCCTAACTGCTGTTTCTTGAGAATACTGAGCCTTAATATCTGGTGTCCACTGTTTATAACAGATTGATAATTTTTTCTCCTATATTCCTTTAGATCTAATGTGACAATATTGGTTATAAATCAACCACAGAAAAATCGAGAACATAGTCAATCCATTGTCTTTTTCTGTTGCTCAAATCATGAACTCCAGTTGAGAGGGTCTTGATCAGCGGTTCTCAACCTGTGGGTTGTGATCCCTTTGTAACAATGAAAATACATCCTATCAATAGAACCAAAGGTCCCATGTCAGTTGACCTTGGCACACCACTCAGCACCGCAGATGACTTACTCTTCAGATGCACAAGGTTCAGTCTACATCCACATTTGTTTGGGTTTCTTGAGTGTCTGCTTCTGTAAAGCTAAAAAGATAGGACCAAAAAGTAAATAAAGTAAAGAGAAGAAGACAGGGACATTTTGTAAGCGTCAAAAGTTCAGAAAAGAAAGTAAAATTTATCAGGTATTTACATTATGATTCAGAACAGTAGCAAAATTATAGTTATGAAGAAGCAACGAAAATAATTTTATGGTTGGGGGTCACCACAACATGAGGAACAGTATTAAAGGGTCGTGGCATTAGGGGGTATTAGGAAGGTTGAGAGCCACTGGTCTTGATGGAAGTGACAGATCATTATGTCGTATCAAGACTTTTTGAAGCCTGCCCATCTGCTAAGAGAGCCGTTTAAAACAGTTCAACATGAAGTATCAGTTTCAAAGTTTAATTGCCAATTTATTGCTGAAAACCACCACAGCCTGTAGGTATCCTTCTAGATTTTCCTTTTATAAACTTTTTTTTTTTTTTTTTGGGTTAAACACATTGTTGTACAGAAAAGATCATAAGTATTTAAACCCCCTGGAGGCTTGCAGAAGGATTGCAAATTTTACTTGGCATAGACTTGCTCTAATGCATGAGAATCATCCCAATATATAGGTTCTAACAGTATATGGAATTTTGTTGCCCCCAAATATTATTCCTTAATTTACTTTTTCACTTTTCTGTGTCACTTCTCTGAAGAAGCTGAATGCTAAGTTTAAATAATTATCACAATTGTTTTCTGAAACTATGAGCCATAAAAATTAAAATTTTCATGTTTTTAGTGATTATTTAAAAATCAGTAAATCAGTACAATTCAATCTATCTTGTTACTTGTGTCTGTAAGCATCTTAGAATAAAAGATTTGAAACTGTATTTATGGTTTTACTGGAAAAGAACCAATTTATTTAGTAATTTTCCAAGTAAGAAATTTATAGCTACTCAATGAAACACATACACATATTCACACATATTGCTTTTGTTTTTTCCTTTTTACAGAGTTATTCATTTTCAATAATTATAGCACATTTAATAAATCACAGAAGAAAAATTTTGTTTGCCATGCAATAAGTGATGCCAAAGAATAAATCAAAAGAGTATTCGTTTTGAGGTAAATAGAAATAGAACGTTCTAATGAACACAAAGATATAAGAACAAAGACTTTTACCCAGTATTTGAATTAAAAAGATTAGTAAGTCATGCAGCTCAATTATTGATTGAAATTTCATCAAATTAACAAAGAAATTTCATCTAATTCCCAGGGTGTTAGTAATCCTCCATAAACCAAAGAATTCAGAAATTTTTCATTCCTTTTCTTGTGGGTTTTATTTTATAGAAACCCCCCCCCCATGCTTTGGCTATGCAAAATTAGTGACTAAAAACAGTATCCTTTATTTCCTCTCCTATCTGGACTGCTTTCATAAATTAGTTCTCTTATGTATCACTCGGTCATGTTGAAACTCTTTTAACTTTAAGATACTTCTTCTTAATCCACAAGCCAATCAAGTCTCAATTTCATAACCCAAAGCCATTGGCTAACTATGAAGAAAGAGGAGAGTCCAGACAGGAGCCAAAATTTTACTTTTTTTCTGGCCTTTTGATGCTTACAAAATGTCCCTGTCTTCTTTTCTTTTCTTTATTTACTTTTTGGTCCTATCTTTTTAGCTTTACAGAAGGAGAGACACTCAAGAGACCCAAACAAATGTGGATGTAGACTGAACTTTGTGCATCTGAAGAGTAAGGCGTCTGCGGCTCTGAATGGTGTGCCAAGGTCAACTGATATGTGACCTTTGGTTCTGTTGATTACTGTAACTTAGAATTTTGGTGGGCTGGAGGTTTTTTATTTTATTAAAAAAAATTATTTTGGGGTTATGACTTCGGCTCTGTAAGTTTAACTCGGAGAGGATTCAAGAGAAGCATTTTGAACAAGAAAGATGAAATGAGAAAACCACTTATGATAAAATATAGTGAAAGCCTTATCCAGGGCATTGCTGAGACATTGTGTAATGAGAATTAATATTGATTGGCTTTGGGTGTAGCAGTGAATGGCTGTCTTAATTCCATTTTTTCCCACCCTTCAGAAGTTTAATAGTAACATGAAAAGACTGTAGCGTGTTTGGCAAAATCTTTTCTCATGCTTTATTAATTTGATTAAGTAATATCTCTATATTAGCATGTTATGGTAATTAACTTCTATTATTAACAAAAATATGTAAAAAAAGGTAAAAGTGTAAATAACCTACTAATTTGAATTTCATATTCTCTATTTTAAAAAATGCTTAACATTATGCAGAGCACATTTTTTGAAATGTGGTTTTTACTTGCAGAATAATCTTTGTGCCTCTTTTATTCTCACTCTATTTAGCATAGTTGTAAAACATATTCACTGTGACTTGAAAATACAGATTTCTAACATTTTATGCAAGTTAGTTCTTTAAATGTTGATATGATTGTCTTTTCTGTTTCCTTTGTACCTTAAAAATATGTGGTTGTTTTAATTATATAAAAGATACATTAGCTATTTATCTTAATACTAGACATTTATATGCCAAACATAGCATTTCAATACTTGCTCTTGTGCAAATCAATCAGATGAGGTTAAACGTTATCCAATTTTTGTCTACCATTCAAATAGTTTTTTATCAAAAAGTTTTTGACCTAAAATTGTAAAAGCCTGGGATAAACATAAAGTGATGAAAAAAATCCCATCCCTGGGTAGCGCCTTTGGCTCAAAGGAGTATTGAGCCGGCCCCATATGCTGGAAGTGGCGGGTTCAAACCCAGCCCCGGCCAAAACACTTCCCTTGATATAAAAATTGTTTTTCAATCCCAGAATAAAGGGAATGTTCTGTTCCACGTGATTTTCATAGTCATACAAAATTGACTATTCTTTCCTAGAGGTGAATGTGTTACATATGTACTATTTGCTACATACTTCCTTGAATCATTGAATCAAAATATTGTCAAGTTCTTAAGTGCTTTTATACCAGTGAAACTATTAAATGTATTAAGTATGATGACATTGTGACGAATGAACAATCTCTTTTCTATGATTCCTATTCGGTTTCTCTCTAGACAACCTTTCAACAAGCCTGAAAGTCCCTAAATGGCTGTAATCTCTGGATCTCATCGACTGCAAGGAGAGGGCTGTTCCACTGTTGTGCTCATCTCCTGGATGCAACCAGCACACAGCTCTCCCCTGCTGCCATTTCTGATGCTGTGTGGTGTGATAGGAAGGGGGTATTTCCAGGGATTGTTAGCAACACAGTCATCAGAATCCTTCTCATGGGGAGCTAAATAAATGAACAGCAGCGGTGCTCAGCCTGCCTGAGAGAAACTGAAACACCGTGTGTTGTAGAGACAGCAGTTCATCACACTCCACACCTGCACCACCATTAGGCAAAGCGGACTCGCCTGTGTAATCCGGGGAGCTCCGAGGATCATATTCTAGTCCTCAGGTTTTTAACAAGGTTCAAACTGAAATAAAAAAGATAGAAGGCTTGTGGAGATGAAATAATGTATTATTCTTAGAAAAGTTATGATCAGCTTCATAAATCATCATTTATTTCAATAATTGTGTTTTTAAAAACAAAACCCATGAATGATGATGCTAAAACATCCTTAAAAATAGAAGAAAAAGTATAACTTTCATGAACTCTGATTATTTCATGATATGATTTAGAGAAATTACTGAGTAAATTTAAAGTGGAGCATTGCGTTGAACCCCACACTCACCCCAAGACTGCAGACATCCTCTCAAAGCTGGAAGAGGAGAGGAAATGGATTTGCCTCTAGAATCTCCAGCAGGAAACTTACCCTGACTGACATCTGGATATTAGAGCAATGGGACCCATTCCAGACATCTACACTCCACAATAGCACGATAACACACCTGTGCTGCTTTAATCCACTAATTTGGTGAACAATTATTTAGAGCATTGATAGGAACGTGGTTTGTGATCTCCTTCCTCTGTTTTAAATTGATGACATCTTAGAAATGAAGACCAACAGGGCGCATATGAGAGGATTGAAATCATAATGAATCTACTTAACATATATCAATATAAAGATCCATATATTTTTATTTTTGTGTTACTTATTCCATGAACACGTTTTAAAATGTTCATTCATTTAGTAATAATACTTCACTATCCCCAAGTGTTTTAAATTTTAATTTGATTTCCATGGTAATGATTATTTCATCTGAAAAATCATGAGAATGTTTCAACTTTCTAAGGACTATGCTCTTAGTCATGTTTTTCTTTAAAATAATAAGTGACGCATGGCATCCACACTCGGTTCTTTGAATTCTCCCTTTCTGTCGCTTCTTAGTGATTGATTTTAAAGTGATACTTTTTATAAATTGTAGTTATCCTTTTGTTATCTACTAATGTGATCATGTATATATTATATGTCAATATAGCAATTGGATTAATTATAAGGCTAAATAAAATAATGGTAGAAAATGACCCTGAACTCCAGGAATTGTTTCCTTGGTCACCAATTTTAGTAATTGCTAAATCGAAGTTGCAAGTATTTCATTCAACACTTTGTTTATGTCTATTTTTTTCTTTTCTTTTTATTTCAGGTTAATATGAGGGTATAGATAATTAGTTACATTGTTTGCATTTCTAAGAAGAAGTTCAAGTTGTAGTTGAGCCCTTCACCTAGTGGGTGTGCTGTCTGCCCTTACACTGTGCACATTAGGTGAGAGTTTACCAGTCCCCCAACTTCCTCCACTTTTCCTTTTCCCTCAGACTTTCTCCCCTGTCTTGAATATAATTGTATTTTTCTGTCTTGCAGGCACATAGTTAGTTATCTATTAGTTTCATATTAGTGTTGAGTAAACCCAATACATTACTAAGAATGGGCTTCAACCCCATCCAAGTAAATAGAAAGATGTACAGTCTCTCTCCTTCTCTATGGCTCAGTAGAATCCTGTGATATACAAAATACCACAGTTTATTAAGCCCTCGTGAGTTGACGGGCACTTAGGCTGATTTCACGATTGTGAATTGAGTGGCAATAAACATTCTAGTACATATGTTCTTATGGTAATGGGATTATGGGATCAAATGGAAGGTCTACTTTTAGCTTTTTGAGGATTCTTCATATATTTTTCCACAGTGGTTATATTCGTTTGCAATCCTCATTTACAGCAGTGTAAAGATGTTCCCTTCTCTCCACACGCACACCAGCATCTGCAGATTTGGTATTTTGTGATGTGAGCTATTCTCATTGGGGTTAGGCGGTATGGATATCCACAGTGGTTTTGATTGCATTTCTCTTATGATTAGAGATGGTGAGCATTTTTTTCATGTGTTTCTTGGCCATTCAGAGAAGTGTCTAGTCAAGTCTCTTGCTCATTGATAAATGAAGTTGTTTGCTACTTTCTTGTTAATTAGTTTGCATTCTGTACAGATTCTGTTTATCAGCCCTTTCTCAGATTTGTAACATGCAAATATCATGAAGAGTGTCTATTTGCTTTAGTTGTTGTATCTTTACCTGTGCAGAAGCTTTTTAGCTTGACAGTGTCCCATTTATTTATTTTTGTTGTTGCTGCAATTGCCAAAATTCTTTTCCAAGGCTCATAGCATCAAAAGTCTTTCCCACACTTTCTTCTAGAATTTTTGTTTGTTTGTTTCATGTCCTAAATTTTAATCTTTATTCAGTGAGAGGCTCCAGTAATCTATTTTGTAAGTGGTGAGAGGTATGGATCCAGTTTCAGTCTTCTACATATGGCTAATCAGTTCTCCCAGTACTATTTATTAAATAAGACTTTTTTGTTTGTTTGTTTTGCAATTTTTAACTGGGGCTGGGTTTCACCCCACCACATCCAGCATATGGAGCTTGTGCCCTACTCCTTTGAGCCACAGGCACTGCCCCTATATAGGCAAATTGCCTATACGCCTCTGGCCAAAAAAGCTATTTGAGAGAGAGCAGTGAAAACACCTTGTGCAGGCATACTTGCAAGAAACTGAGGCAGAATCCCATGTAGCTAGGTTGGTTGTAAGCCTAACATGACCAAGGCTTTGGCTGGAATAGCATTTATTACACTAAGGAATTAAGGTTGAATTTATAAGGCCAATAAAAAAAGTCCTTTGGAAAACTGGCCAGATACCCATTAGTAACATTTCATGATCTGTGGTAAGTGACAAAGGTTGCTTGCTGATGAGTCCAGGAATGGAAATGTATTTGGGAGCCTCAAGAGAAGAGGAATTTACCCAATGCATACAGGTATCTAATGGCACAGATGAAACTTTGGCTCATGAAAGGCTTTTGAGAAGTCCAGCCTGCGAATTCCTTATAAAAGATTCCAGCAACCCCCCCGCCCCCGACTGAAGGCCTACATGGGAGCAGAGGTTTGCACACAGATTCCTGTATGCCCAAGAGGTTTCATTATGCCTTGTTTAAAGATCAGAAGTAACAGACTCCATGCGGCAAAGCCAGCAAGGGCAGGTATTCAATCTACCTTGTTCCTCCATAGTCTCAGGCATCATCAGATGAGATCAAAGAAATAATTGCTAACAATAACATGTTCTCCATTAAGTTATGTTAAATTGGGTTATGTTGAAAGGGTTATGTCAAAAGGTGTATGTTGAGTGGATTATTGGAAGCTAATCAGGAGGTAGTTACATGATGTTTAAATGGATCAATGAGGTCATTGCTGTATTTTGTGCATGTACAAAATTCCCCGTATAAACCAACCGCAAATAAAGAAGCTCACCATTTTGCCTGAGCAAGCAGATGGTCACCTTTATTTAAAACACAATTTCAATAAGCATGTTTATTCTCTGTGACATCGTTTTTCTGTGAGACCCATATGGTGACACCCCTAAATAAGAATTATTTTCTCCAGTGTGTGCTTTTGTTTGGTTTATCAAGCATTGAATGGCAATACATGACTGTTTCCATCTCTTGGTTCTCTATTGTACTTCATAGATCTATATCTCTATTTTTGTACCAGTATCTTGCTGTTTTGATCACTATAGACTTGTATTATAACCTGAAATTTGGTAAATGATGCCTCTAGATTAGTTTTTATTTCTTAAAATTACATAGGCTGTTCAGGCTTTTTCCTGGTTCCATATGAAAAGATGTTTATGTCTGTTTTCCAGTGGCCTGGAGATAATAATGATATTAGCCAGCATGTATTCAGTACTGACTATGTGCCCACAACTATGGCAACCCTCTTGCAATGTCTACTTTAATGTTCTTCACAACTGTTAAGAAGAAACTGTTCTATTAATATTTAGTTTTTACAATTCAGGGGGGTGAGTGCTTGTGGATTGAATCATGCCTCTCTTCCACTCCCATCTATATATTGACACTTGTAATGTGATGGCTTTTGGAGATGGGGGCCTTTGGCAGCTAATTAGCTTTCAAAAATAATAACAAGTGATGAATTAATGAATAATGAAGTCATGAGCTTGGGGTTCTCATGATGGAATTAGCATCAGAGTTCTCCCTCTGATGGGTTAGGACGAGGCATGAAGGAGGCCATCTGCAAGCCAGGAGGTGGTCCTCAGCAGCACCTGACAATACTTGGTATCCTGGTCTCAGACCCCCAGCCTCCAAGGTACGAGAAAACTTATCTCTGTTGTTTAGGCCTTCCAGTTTATGGCTTTAAAAATAATTTTTATTTCAGACTGACTAATGCACTAAGGAACAAAAAAGGAAAATGATTCACCCAATGTTTCAGAGCAAATAAGTAGCAGAGTGGGACTGAATCCAGTGAAGCTGGCTCCAAGGCCAGTGTTCATACTTTTGGTCTCAGGGAAATGCTTCCTTCAGAAAGCAAATTGGGAGGTTTTTAAGCAATTCCATAATTATGTATTTGTACTCTGTGAAAATTAACTGATTTAATAAAAAATCATACTCCAGTATGATTTGGTGCTCATTTTGCTTTTTAAAAATAACTATTTTTCTTTCACTTGTGTGTTGGTTGAATATTTTTTATTATTTTTCTTCCTGAAAATTTAAATGATTCGCTAGGATACTCACTGCAAGGTGTTTGCTTTATATATTTAATTTGTCATGTAAACAAGGGCACATTTTGGCTGAACTCAGTGATTTCCCCAATTCATTAAACATTTTTTTCTATAATAACTTGAATATTTCATTTTCCCCATTTTCTTTGACTCTGCAAAGTATATTAATACTTGGCTAATTGAATTACAATCCTACCTATATCCCAACACTTGCATCAATTTTAAGTCTAGTTTTAATTCCAATCTTAAAATTATTCCATCCAAAATTCATTTTCTTCTTTCTGGTAATCTTTCTCTTTCAGAATCTCCACCTTGAAGTCTCAACAAGGACCTTAAGGTTGTTTTATATATCACTGATTTAAGTTTTTACAAAATTAGTTCTGTTCCTAACTACTTTAAATATTTAAAAATTACTTTTGCTGTATTTTTCATTTTATGAAGTCATTTTCTTCTTTCACATATTTTAAAATTTATTCTCCTACAGTTATAATTTCAATTGGATCTTGGGTCTTACCTTGCTGTCTCTAATAATTTGTGTTATAGATTTTGTATTTTCATTCATTTTAGTGGAATCACAAACTTTGTCTATTTTGCTATTTGACTTCTTTTTCTTATAATACAACTTTTCTAAAAAGTATTTTTCTTATTTTTTTTGTGAGTGTTAGGTTTTCCATCTTTAGCATAATGGAATCATTTTCTAAACCATATATTTATTTTTATTTTCTCATTATTTTGCTTTGAATTATGCAATTCTTGCTCAAACATAACATTTCCCCCCAAATGGCAAAGCAGTATCTTGATTCCTCGCTCTCCTTGATTTCCTCCTGCCTTAAGGTTTTAATACATAACCTAACGATTCAGTAACAAGAGAATCTGTTTCTTAGAAAGTACTTAAAAAGAATTTGAACTAGGATAATTCAATGGGTAAACCAGTAAAGGGATTTTATTTTTACAATTATTCTCTTTCCACCTTTAATTCAACCCATGTTGAACAATTTTCCATTTTGACAAAGAATTGGGCTCTTGAGTAATTCAGTCTCTTTGTAGTTACTTTTTCTCTTACTGAAAGTGTTCTTGCCATCTTTCAGCAACCAGTTAACTCCTACTCATCATTTAAAGGTAATTTTAAGCATTACCTGTTGCTGGAATTGTTCTGTAATGTCTATGTTTGAGACAGATGATTCTAATCTCAAATTCCATGGCAACCCATGTGTGCTTGCCTCACATAAGCTAACATAAAGGCTATTATCATTACATTTCACCCAATAGACCATATTTAGGTTACTAAATCTTTTGAGCTTCTGATTAAGGTAAGAATATTTTTCTTTAAAAATGCTTTAATGAAAATACATGGACAATCTTACATTGAATTTCAGAGGTTTTATGAATTACGTAAAGCACATCTATATACTGCCTAACATTTTGTGCACCTCAGCGAACATTCCAGGTGAGCTGCCTGTTACAAATGACCATACAGACGTGCTCTTTGGGACTGTGATTAACTTAGCAAGATATAAAACAAAAGACAAATCTCATCAAGAAGGGAGGTGGCTTCTAGACACGCATTCTGGAAACACTCAGAAGATTGTCCTGTTGGATGTTAGAAACAGACTACTTCTTTGTGCCTTTCTTTCTTTTTCTTTTTACAGGCATATAGCTCTGCTGATACTAAATAGAACATGGCATCAATGAGGTTACTTTTGGCTAGCAAGGGGAAGTAGTCAGCCAGCAGATATCCAAACTTGACAGCTTTTTAAATCCCCTGCCATCTAGTGGCCTGGATGAGGATTGCCCATGGTGGTATAGGAATATCTATGTCCATTATCCTACTTCTTATTTTCATCTGACCTGTAGTCTAGGGGCGAAACACCTATACGCTTCTGGCCAGAAAAGCCGTTTGAGAGAGAGCAGTGAAAAGACTTTGGTCAGGCATACTTGTGAGAAACTAAGGCAGAATCCCACATGGTGGGGTTGGTTGAGGGCCTAACTTGACCAAGGCTGTGGCTGGAATGACATTTCCAGAGATGTCCAGACTATGTTAAGGAATTAAGGTTGACTTTATGAGGCAAATAAAAAAGCCCTTTGGAAAACTGACGTGATATCCATCAGTAACATTTCCTGATTTGTGGTAAGTGACGAAGGTCACTTGCTGACAGGTCTGGAAATGGAAATGTGCTCAGGGACCTCAAGAGAAGAGGAATTTGCATACAGGTATTTGAAATACAGGTATCCAATGCATACAGGTATCTAATGACACAGATGAAACTGGGGCCCATGAAAAGCTTCTTAGAAGTCCAGCCTGAAAATTCCTTATAAAAGGTTCCAGCAAAACCCCTCTGACTTAAGGCCTACATGGGTGCAGAGGTTTACACACAAATTTCTGTATGCCCAAGAAGTTTCTTTTCTTTTCTTTTTTTTCTTTTTGCAGTTTTTGGTGGAGGCTGGGTTTGAACCCACCACCTCTGGCATATGGGGCTGGCCCCTACCCTTTAGAGCCACAGGCTCCGCCCATGCCTAAGAAGTTTCTTTACACTTTCGAATCTTGTTTAAAGATTCGAAAATAACAGCCTCTAAGTGGCAAAGCCAGCAAGGGCAGGTATTCAATCTACCTTGTTCCTCTACAGTCTCAGGCTTCATCAGATAAGAACAAAGAAAGTAATGACTGACGACATGTAAACCAGGTTATGTTGAAAGGGTTATGTTGGGTGGATTATCAGATTACTAGGAAGGAGCTACTTACAGGGCGGGTGGTCACAAGATATTTAGATGGATTAATAAAGTCATTGATGTCCAGTGTGAATGTGCAGAGAGAAGTCATTGATGTCCAATGCGCATGTGCAAGGGGATTGTAATGAATGTTAATGAGGTCATTGCTGTAATAGTGCACATGCACAAGATTGATTATATAAACTAACAGTAAATAAAGAAGCTGGCCATTTTGCCTGAGCAAGCAGATGGTCACCTTTACTTAAAACACAATTTCAATAAGTGTGCTTATTCTTCACGACAGCACTTTTCCATGAGACCCTAACGGCAACAGTAGTCTGATTCATATTTGTCTCTTCAAGGCATGGTTTTAAAGAATGTGCTTATAGTTTACTCTGCCTACTTCCTTCCACTTTAAGATAAATCACTGATTCTTTATTTATTGTGAATTCCTCTTCATGTTCTTAACCTTTTTAATTCTCACTTTTAATTTTACAAAAATGATTATATTATCAGTTATCAAGGCTACTGTAAGGTTTAGACATAAAATAAATGAAGTATAATACTGAATAAGAGCTATGAAGATTGTTTTGTTTTTATGATTCATAGAAGCATTGAATCGCTTGCCCATCCCATCAATTTCAGAATCTACTACCCACTAAGCACTATGCTGGGTGGAAATCTCAACTATTGAGTCAGCACATTCACAAGCATACCTATTCCTGACAGGATCATACATATTATCTTCTTCTGTACAAGAATAGTCTATTAGTTTTATAAGTAAACTTTTGGAATAAGTTTATCAGGCAATGGGATCCTATAATTTCAATTGTAGGTCCTGTAAAAAGAGTGATTTATATTTTGATTTTGATTTTTTTTTTTATGTTTTTCTTTGAGAGATGGTCTCATTCTATCACACTAAATAGAATGTCATGGCATCATCATAGCTCACAGCAACCTGAAACCCTCAAGTTCAAGTTGTCCTCTTGCCTCAGCCTCCAGAATTGCTGGAACTACTGGCCACTACCATGATCACTGGCTACTTTTTTTTTCCTAATAGAGAGGAGTCTTGGAGGTTCACTCCTTGCTCAGGCTGCTCTTCAATTCCTGAGCTCAAGCCATTCTCCTACTGAGGTCTTCTAAGGTGTGTGTCACCGTACCTGGTTTCTATTTTGAATAAGCAAATTTCGTATAAATCAATATCCTACCAATACTGATTACATGCCTTGCAGAAGAGAGCTAATTGGGACTTGGGTATTTAGGTGTCATTAACAAATCAAGGAAGTGGATGCTTTTCTTGCTTTCTGATATATAAGTGATGCTTGTTAAATATTTTTTAATGTAATAAAATAATAACAACAAATGGTAGCATTAATGTTTAAGTCTGGTATTAAATTTCTGAGTATTATTTTATTTATAGGTAAATGTTATGATTATGCAGGCTCAGTAACTCAGAAAGTGGAACTAATTCTATGAAAAAACAGAACTAAGAAGTCTATGGAAAAAGCTTAATTATGAGCCCCAACTGAATATGATGCTATCTGCTACAGTTTGAATGTGTCACCCAAAAATCACATGTCAGAAACTTAATCCCCATTGCAACAGTTTTGGGAGGTGGGGTATAATAGGAGACATTCAGGTCACAAAGGCTTCATATGCATGAATGGATTAATGCTGATTTTAAAAAAGGGCTTGAGGCTGCAAGTTCACTTATTTCTTACCCTCTTCTGAGGGATCTTGTGGCAAGAAGGCCTCTGCCAAATGCCAGCAACTTGATTTTGGGCTTCCCAGCCCCCAGAATGATGAGAAACAAATTCCTTTTCTTTATAAATTACCCAGTCTGTGGTGTCTCATTTTAGCATCATAAAATGAACTAACCCAGTCCTACAGAATCTGCATTCTTCAGGGTAGCAGGGCCAGTTTTGTGTAGCACTGGAATATTTACTTAAGTCAAGGGTGACTATACAATTATCACTCAACGGTTAAAATGTCACACACAAAAAAGGGGAAAAATACATTTTCTCCATGTGATTCAATATAATGGTATATATATATTTGCTGATTTTACTTAAAAATTGCTTTATTTAATGTTAAAATTAAACCAAATGATATGGCTAAGTTCCAGTGAAAAACAGGGCTATTTATTTAAGATAGTAGTAAAATAAATTATACTTCCTGAGAGTTTACCATGTTCCAACATCAATTAATTCTTATTCAAATCTTATGATGTAGACTGTTATTTTCTCAATTTGCAGAATAGGTAATGAGAGGGAGAGTGAGAGACATAAAAAAAGAGTAATTAATTTGTTTGTAGTTTTTTTGAGACGGAGTCTCACTTTGTTGCCCGCGGTAGAGTGCCGTGATGTCACAGCTCATAGCAACCTCCAACTCTTAGGTTTAAGCAATTCTTTTGCCTCAGCCTCCAGAGTAGCTGGGACTACAGGAGCCCATCACAATGCCTGGCTATTTTTTTTGTTGCAGTTGTCCTTATTGTTCAGCAGGCCTGGGCCAGGCTCGAACCTGCCAGCCTCAGAGTATGTGGCTGGCACCTTAGTCACTGTGCTACAGGTGCCGAGCCTATAGTTGTATTTTTTAAGGTCAGAACCTGGATTTAAATCCACACTCTCTAAATCCATGTTCTTAAATGCAGTCTATACAGACTTTCTATAATTGCATAGATTGGCTTACTTTCATGTTTAGTAATGTGCTGAGGACTTGTAAGGATATCTTATATTATATTTAGTATTATGGAAGTAAACTCTAATTTTACTTCTATTTTATAAGAAACTAAATCTGAAATAGATTAGATACTGTTTGTAGATGCAGACACAAAAAACATAGAAGAACAATGACTGAATATCATGCCCTCTGAACAACAGATTTTTAATAAATGACCAGCAGTGTTGCAGACTTTTCAATATCACGCAGTCATAACAGCCATCTTATTAATGGATTTGTGAATTATAGATATTTTTGAACACTCACAGGCATGTTCTATCAAACATTAAGATTTAAACTGGTAGGTGTTAAATACATACTTTTTTAGGTCGATAAATGTCCTTTCCAGCCATCGCATTATCTTATATTTCCTTTAGATCCCACTAATTTACACTTAGTGTCTCACATCAAAAGACTTGATAAAAATAAAACATTCTTTAATTAGGATTTTTGAAAGCTACACATTGCTTAATCATGTGTATTACTGGGAACAACATTTCTATATATGTTACATGTAATTCTAGGCACAGATTTCCACTGGAATATTTCAAGAGTGTGATACCATAGCAGGGACACTTATTCTACAGCTGGAACAGTTTTAAACCAGCTTAAAAGGTTGCCTGGAAACAACACTTTTTGCACATTAGGCATTAATGTTGAGGTACTTTAAGTGAGATTATTTGGGTGTTTTTCTCCCTCTCAGAATAAAGAACTTTGTACCACACTCACGCAAGAAAGATTGGCAGAGGTTCAGTTAAATTTTTGTCTCCAAGGATTGTTTTTGGAATTTTACATTTTAATTCATTTATCCAAATGCTTCATTTGTTGGAGATTTCTGAACAAATTTATCATGCATTCTTGACATTCACATTTTAGATTGGCATGCATTTTCTAAAAGACAATAACCAAATATCAACAAAAGAAGAAAATCATCTGCAAAAGTGTGACACAATTTATGTAGTTTAAATTGTTTTCCCAGAGCAAAGGAGAATAGAGTACAATGTTCAGAAAAATGTCTGAATTGATCACTTATCAGCTCATGAATTTAATATTGACCTTCACATGAAACTTGTCTGAGTCTCATGATCTTCATCTGCAAAATGAGGCTAATTCTTCACTCTATATTGCACACTATGTATTAGACTCAAAACAAGTGACATGTTCAGAAAGCATTTGTAAAGTATGAGCCTTATGCATGTGAAGTACTTTTGTTTATACAGTCAAAGTCATACATTCATTCATGAAGGTAACTAGTTAGCTTTCCTACAATTCTGATTAACTGCATTGAAAAAGGTTGTTCTAACTGTACAGAAGCTTTTCAGGGTTAATTAAGTCCCATTTGTTTATTTTTGTTATTGTTGCAATTGCTATAGAAGTCTTCTTCATGAAGTCTTTCCCCAGACTGATATCTTCCTGTGTTTTTCCTATGCTTTCTTTGAGGATTTTTATTGTTTCATGCCTTAAATTTAAGTCCTTTATCCATCTTGAATCAATTTTTGTGAGTGGAGAAAGGTGAAAGGTATGGGTCCAGTTTCAGTCTTTTACATATGAATATCCAGTTCTCCCTGCACCATTTGTATAATAGGGAGTCTTTCCTCCAAGATATGTTCTTATTTGGTTTATCAAAGATTATGTGATTGTAAGATGTTAGTTTCATTTCTTAGTTTTCTATTCAATTGCAAATGTCTTTGTCTCTATTTTTACGCCGGTACCATGCTGTCCTGATCACTATGGCTTTGTAGTACAGCCTAAAATCTGGTATGATGATGCCCCTGGCTTTGTTTTTATCACTAAGAACTGCCTTAGATGGGCTTCTAACTAGAAGGAAAAAAAATCCTTTTATCATAAGGACACTTGCACTAGACTGTTCATCGCAGCTCAATTTACAATCATCAAAATGTGGAAACAGCCTAAATGACCACCAACCTAGGAATGGATTAACCAGCTGTGGTGTATATACACCATGGGATACTATTCAGCCATTAAAAAGTGGAGACTTTACAGCCTTTGTATTAACCTGGATGGAAGTGGAACACATCATTCTTAGTAAAGCATCACAAGAATGGAGAAGCATGAATCCTATGTACTTAATTTTGATATGAGGACAATTAATGACATGGTGTGGGTAGGAGAAGGGGAGAGTAGAGAGAGAAAGAAGGAGGGCGGAGTGGGGGAAAGGAAGAGCAGAGAGAGGGAAGGAGGGAGGGGTGGGGTCTTGGTGTGTGCCACACCTTTTGGGGGCAAGACACGATTGTAAGAGGGACTTTACCTAACAAATGCAATCAGTGTAAACTGGTTTCTTGTACCCTCAATGAATCCCCAACAATAAAAAAAAAAAAAGAGAGAGAGAGAGAGAAAGGTAGAACAAGGTAGGACAAAATTATTGAACTCAGAGGAATCAATGTAAATCAACGTCTACAAGTGGAAAAAATTAAAGTGCTCATGTGACCACTAAGATTAGCAGAGTAATTTTTCTGCATTAAAGGCAACTATCCACTGATTCTCCACAAAGTACCTAGCAACTAGGGACTGTCCAATAATGTCAGTTGTTACTGCTGTGTGACAGGCATGATGTGCCAGTAGATGGGAATATAACCTTTACCCTTATGTATCTGAATTAATTGTCATAACAAACGTACAAGATTATTAAGTAAATTTTACAGCTGAAGAAAGTGAGGAACCTAGCAATCAAGCTAATTATACATAAACATTTAAAAATTAATTGGCATGAAACTACCATTTTATCTTACAGTTGTAAGTTCTGTGTATCAGCAGAGATTATACGTTACTTTTTATGTTCCATGTGGCATAAACTTTAGTCCCTTGGTTATTTATCTGAAAGCTAGTCTGATCTGGTGGGTTCAAGATGGCTTCACTTTTAGGTCTGGTGCTCAGCAAAAACAAGAGCAAGATATGATAGAAATGGGCTACCCTTCTTTTCATGTAGTTTCATATTCTCTACTAATGCTCTATCCTGCAGGTAATTTGGTTTTCATATATGGAGATTCAGAACTCTAAGAGAGCATGATTGCCAATGATCTGGATCTTGATCTAGTTTAGAAGAGATCAATAGGGTCATCTCCCTTGGGCTCTCTTGGCCAAAGGAGTCATACATTGAAAGTGTGGAAAGAGATACTTTTCAACTTTCAAAGGGATGGGAACAAAATTCTTCATTGGAAGCATTTCTAACCTAACCTAATGCACCAACATGTTAAAATAATTTTAGGTAATACTAATTTTCCCCAAATTTCTCTGCATTAGACTTCTTGAGAGAAACACAAAGAATAGGATATATGTATAAGAGTTGATTTATGATGGAAATGGGCTGGGACAATTATAGAGGTCAAAAAGTTCCAGAATCTGCTGCCTATAAGTTGGAGGAATTCTTTTTTTTTTTTTTTTGAGACGGAGCCTCAAGCTATCCCCCTGGGTAGAGTGCCATGGCATCACAGCTCATAGCAACCTCCAACTTCTGGGCTCAAGCGAGTCTCCTGCCTCCGCCTCCCAAGTAGCTGGGACCACAGG
>CAUYQV010041445.1:0-24694 GCA_963574575.1 Galagoides demidoff
TTTATTTATTTTTTTATTAATTGATCTCTGTATACATTGATGCAAACATGGGGTACATTGTGCTGTTTCATATACAATTTGAAACACTCTCATCAAGCTGGTTAACATAAATTTCATGTCATTTGCTTAGTCATTGTATCAAAACATTTATATTCTAGTTCTAGAAAAGTTCACTTGTACCCTTGTTAGACAGATATATAGGTGATCTATCCGGTCACCCTCCCACCACCCAACCGCCCTTCTTCCCTCCCCTTCCCCACCCCCTCCCCATTTTACTATTCCTTGATACATTTTTATCTATAGGCTTCCATCTCACAAATGAATCTTCTTAGCCATTATGCACTCAGACGGCTTCAGAGCACGGATTAAGACATGGTAACAGGAAAATGCTATTCTGTCTTCAATAAAGGACACGAGGCTTGACTTTCTTCATTCAGAGGAAACTGAAGTTAGTTAGAGCAAGCTATTCTTCTCATCTGGTACTTTATCTCTGGTCTGTGAGAGACTAGAGCACAGTAAAGAGCAAAATCAGGCAGTGAGCCCTCTTCCCAGGGAGAAGGACAGCTCCAAATCCGAACACGTGAACAGCAAGGACACACAGAAAGGTGCTTCCTCTCACCGACCCGCCTCCAGAACTTAACAACTGAGGGAATGTTTTTATGTTTTCTGAATGGAAAATCAGGGTTTTGGCAAATTGTGATGAAGAATAAGTAGTCTACTATATATCTGAAGTGTCATCTAAAGAGTAAGAAGATGTGGTTAACATTTAAAGAATGATATGTGTCCAGAATACTCGTGAAATGTTACTTGAACTTCTTACTTTTTCCTTACTCATCCTTCTAGTCTTAAGAAAAAAAGTTCTTCCAAAAAAGGTTCAAAGAGATTGATTCTCCCTTATTTCTCTTAAAAACTAAAGAAAAAGGTTAGAATTGAGCCAGAACATTGTGGATATTATGTAAATAGAGGAGTGATGTATTGGCTCCCACTGAGCCAAATATACAGGTCGATACAGTTGATAGTACTTAAGGGTGTCTTGATTAATTATAAACAACCTCCTGAAGGCAGAGTGATCTATATAATACTTCAAATATAACAAAGGGCCCCAATTCATTATTCATTTTCTTAAATCATCAAGCACTCAGGCAGGCTTGCATCACACGAAAATACTCACGCTAGTAATACAGGCAAGGGCACTCCAGGCTTCTCATTTTCTTATAAACTGCTTAATCCACCACAGGGTTGTTCAACAAAGAGGCAAAAATAGCCATTTGGGTTTGAGTTACATTTATAGTAGCCTCTTCATCTTATATTTTAATTTCACTTAATAGCATATATCATGAAATGGTACGTAAATGTCTAACATTTAAAATTATATTCAATTTCTCTGAACTTTTTCAATAGCTTTTTCATTTTCTCCTATCCATTTCTGTTCCTTCAATTTTCCTCCCCACGTTTAGAGGACAAGTGTCCCTTTCTCTCCTGGGACACTGCTTTCCAGTTGTTGCTGAGCACTGCAGGGCATCCAAGTAACAGACTATAAAATCTGAGTTGCTTTTTCTCCCCTGAGATAATTCTGCATGTTCTGAGTCAAAAAATATACATGTACTTAACAATAACAGTCACTGATCATTTAACATTTTTACAAAAGGGATCTCATTGGGTCAAGTTCCTATAAGTAATTATTTACCCTTAAGCCTTCTGATGATGATTTAATCTCAGAAATTTCTGGCATCTTATTTGAAATGAATATGTTGGGAGATGAGCACATGAGTAACAACAGTATAAACATGGTCTCATCTCATAGAAGAATGAACCACCACCATGAAATGTGTTAGTTAGAACATAGCACGAACACCAATGATGTCCTTCCCTCACAAGCAGTTTTCCCACTATTTTGGATGCTAGAGGTCTTTTACAATTTTGATGATAATATAACAAATATATTTTAAATGTATTCTGGATAAAACACCTTAAAACTTAAAACTGCCCACAATTTCATGACCTCATAGCTCCTAACTAATCCCAGCTTCCTGGCTTAGGGGGCTGAAAACATTTCTTATCTAGAAATCTTAGAAAACCTTTCTTATCTAGAAAAACATTTGTTATCTTGAAGCATAAAATCTGAGATAGACATATAAGAGAATCTTGATCTTATTTCATGAGGCTAACAGACTTTCTGAGTACAAAAGCTATGAAAATAACAGAAAAAAATTCAAAATATCTAAAAAGAAATGTGGAATTTCTTCATGACACAAATATTAGAAACCCATTTTCTTCTAGTCTCCAGAACAATTACCACTAATTTCCACTCTGCAAATTAAGTCAAACAACAAGGTAGAAAAAAATTATAACAAATATGACAAAAGGCTTACATCCATAACAGTTAAAACTAAAATAGTAAGAAAACTATTTTCTTCCATTAAATAGGCAAAATATTTAAAATTATTATTCTAAATGCTGCTAAAGATACATTGAAACAGTACCCTGAGCACAATGCTGTTGAAAATACTCTCTGGGAAGCTTACATATCAATAGCCTTATAATTCTATCATTTTTTATTATAATTCCACTTCCAAGGAACTAATTTGAGAAAAGGCACAAACCTATGTAGAAAATTGTTCCCCACATCATGAAATTTTATATAAAAAAGGATTTAAATGTCCATAGAGTAAAATAAATTATGGTATATCCACCACGTAGAATACTATGCAGTTAATAAAATATTTCAAAAACAAGAGTGTGGGAAAATGCTCACAATATATTAAAAAGGATAAGATTTAAAATTATATGTGCATATATACATACATGTATATAGAGAAAAAGAGATAAAGTATGTTCTACTACCAATAATAGCTGAATAACCCTTTACCTCAATGCTTCTATTCAAAACTACAAAAGCCAAACAAGACACTAAATAACAATTTATTTAAGACAATGGTTCTTAACCTTCCTGATGCCACGGCCCTTTAATACAGTTCCTGTGGGCATCTGCCACTTCTGGAAGAGGCAAATGGAGAGACCTAGAAGCAGTCTCATGGGACCAGGGGTACAAAAACTAATCGAGGCACATCAGGTAGCTACCTTGGTAGACTCCATGGACTGGGCTGTCACCTTGGAAGATAACACTGAGGGTGAACCTATAAAGAGACAGGTCCACAGGGGCACTGAAGCCATCTTCAAATCATGTCAGTTCCTGATCAGATGAAGGCAATCTGAAACTGGCTGTGCTCCAGACAGTATCACCCTAGACCAGAGGTTCTCAGAGGTTTCTGTCACGACCCACAGGAACTGTGTTAAAGAGCTACAGCATTAGGAAGGTTGAGTACCACTGCCCTAGACCCTACACCTGTGTCTCTCTGTCCTATTTATGTTTCAGATAACCCAGCACACAACACGAAACAGGCATCTGGGAGCAGAAAGAACATGTAATATGCGTGCAATTACATGTTCTTAGGGTCCTATGCTGGAGTGTAACGAGCCTTCTTCCCCAGTTCTGCCCCACTGTCTAAACACTGTGCACAGAGTTTCCTCATCACAGACCTCCAGAGGGACTATTTAGGAAACAACGTTTCATCATAACTAGTGAGTCTTAACTACTCTAATTTCTAAATTAATTAAACAGAATTTACAGTGTTCACTGAATATAAATATATTGTAAAGATTTTATAGGGGTTAACTAATCCCAAAACCGTTTCTTTTCTATTTTTCATTAATAGTAAAGGCATTATAATTAAAAAACAATTTTCTATTATGGTTATCTTAAAGGTCACACTGTGTAATTACCTTAGATTTTGACCTCTATTATTTATGCAGTGATTTTAGTTAAAATAAGTCAAGTAAAACATTTAGTTATTTTAAAGGTAGGTGGAAACTTAGCTATGCCTTCCAGTACAGGCAAAGTTTCCATTTGGGGGAAATAAACAATTTTTACTGTGACACATGCTCTGTTTATTTTATTAACATGGGTTTCTTTTTTTTTTTTTTTTTTTTTGCAGTTTTTGGCTAGGGTCGGGCTTGAACCCACCACCTCTGGTATATGGGGCCGGCACCCTACTTCTTGACACAGGTGCTGCCCACACAGGTTCCATTTTATAGAAAGAAAATATTTTTAATCCAAATTCTTAATTTCGTTAATGATGAATTATACATTTTTTAGCTTGCACTAATCTTTTTACATAATTAAATTAGACCAATCCCCAAAAAGTTTTACCAACTTTTAAAAAACTTACCAGTTTATAACAATGACACAACTAATGAAAATAACATATCTGTGTAATGATGCAAAACTCATAGTTTCAGGAATAATGTACTTGTTTTACATCTGAAATTAAAATATATTATAAATGTTCGGGTTTCTTTTTTTTGTTTGTTTCTGTCTCTCACTTTTTTCTTTTTGAGACAGGGCCTGACTCTGGTGTTCCAGGTGAAAGTGCAGTGGCATCATCACTGCTCACTGCAGCCTCTAACTTCTGTGCTCAAATGATCCTCGGGCCTCAGCCTCTTGAGTAGCAGGGACTACAGGCCCCTGTCATCATGCCTGGCTTATTATTATTTTTTGTTTTTCTATTTTTATAGAGACAGGGATCTCATTTTTGCTCAGACTGAGTCTCAAACTCCTGGCCTCAAGCAATCCTTCCTCCTTCACCTCCCAAAGTGCTAGGATTATAGGCATGAGCCACCACACCTGGACTGAAACATAGTGTAAGTTTTATAGTCATTTTCCTTGGTAGTTGGAAAACAGAATACAAGCAATAGCGGAATGCTGTCCTGGTGAACTCTTCACATATAACAGTTTAATTAACATTGCTTCAAAAGCTCAATCTTGACTACTCAAGACACACAGCTACATTCTGCCATCTGATATGAGTTTTGCAATAATTAGAAATGGTTAACTTTGTGAAAACCCTAGGGATAAGTTTCTTTCTAATTTTAGTACTAGCAAAAATAGCTATGTTCACCAAGGCTGATTAGCTTTGTGGACATTATTAAAGTGTTAAACCTTCTCTTTAGTACTGAGAGCCAAATTTGTCTAACAAGTTGTAAGACTTCATGGGATACTTTCTCATATTAGCATTCCTCCTGGCTCTATTTCATATCCTAAACTTAATCTCTTTTTTCCTTATCCTTCTCATCCACTTCTAATATATATAATCTTAGCTGTTTTACATCTTTCTTTCTAATTGTCTTAAAAATACTGTTGGAACAAAAGTAGTTCTAATAAAACAGACCATGTATACCTACCAGTGCACAGAAGTGCAGTGCATGTGCACACACATGGATTAAAGCCATGCACCTTGTATTAGTGCCCTGCTTCCTGGACGGTCTGACCTGCACATGGTCCCAGCAGAGTTGCTAATGCTGCTGCTCTCCCTCTCCCTTAGTGGCAAATATTCTCTTCTTTTTCTCCATCCCTCAGCAGTTGGAAATTCTAATTAATCAATGTCTTATAGTGAGATGGGATGTTTCAAAATGTTACATTAAAACTGAATTCTACTATTCAACATATCTGTTACATATTTTTGTTATTATATACATTTATTACCCTAAACCAAATATAACTTTACTTTTTACAATGCTTAGGACTGTGCATAATCTATTTTAGCAGAACTCTAAGACAAAATTTCAATGATTAGTAAACTTTACGGTGTGTAACCTATTAATTTTGTCCAGTGGATTCTCTTTTAAAATAAATTAGGAGTTTAAAAACTAAAAAATAGGCTTGTTGCCCATAAT
Organism: Galagoides demidoff; assembly: GCA_963574575.1. NCBI lineage: Eukaryota > Metazoa > Chordata > Mammalia > Primates > Galagidae > Galagoides > Galagoides demidoff. Next base: position 5,734 of record CAUYQV010041445.1, read on the forward strand.
TCAGTGATTAGGGTGCCAGACACATGTACCAGGGCTGGTGGGTTTGAACCTGGCCCAGGGCCTTATAAACAACAATGACAACTACAACAACAACAAAAATAGCTGGGCGTTGTAGCGGGTACCTATAGTCCCAGCTACTTGGGAGACTGAGGCATGACAATCACTTAAGCCCAAGAGTTTGAGGTTACTATGAGCTGTGAGACCACAGCACTCTACCAATGGTGACATAGTAAGAGTCTGTCTCAAAACAAACAAACAAAAAACTAGAAAAATCACATTTTTTCAAATTATATACATTTTTAGGCTCAGCACCTGTAGCTGAAGCAGCTAAGGTGCCAGCCACATACACCAGAACTGGCAGATTCGAATCCAGCCCAGGCCTGCCAAACAACAATGACAACTACAACCAAAAAATAGCCGGGCATTGTAGTCCAGCTACTTGGGAGGCTGAGGCAAGAGAATCGCTTCAGCCCAGGAGTTGTAGGTTGCTGTGAGCTGTGATATCACAGCACTCTACCCAGGGCTACAGCTTGAGGCTCCGTCTCAAAAATAAATAAATAAAGTCATATACATTTTTGAAACATGTATTTTCATTTTTAAAACTCAATTACAGGCTCAGCACCTGAGGCTCAATTGGCTAAGGCGCCAGCCACATACACCTAAGGTGGTGGGTTCGAATCCCCAGCCCGGGCCCGCCAAACAACAATGATGGCTGTAACCAAAAAATGGCCGGGCGTTGTGGCAGGCGCCTGTGGACCCAGCTACTTGGGAGGCAGAGGCAGAAGACTCGCTTGAGCCCAGGAGTTGGAGGTTGCTATGAGCTGTGATGCCATGGCACTCTACCCAGGGGGATAGCTTGAGGCTCCGTCTCAAAAATAAAAATAAAAAAATAAAGGGTTGCAGCATTAGGAGGCATTAGGAAGGTTGAGAACCACTGTTTTAGAGGGATATGGAATGCCTGGAAATCTCAATAGAAACAGAGCATCTCCAAGACACATTTTAATGAACCTGTTCAAAATCAAGACAAAAGTGAAAATTCTGCAAGCAGTCAGGAGTAAGTGCCAAGTAACCTACAAGAGGACATCCATCAGAGTCACAGCACATTTTTCAGCTAAAACTCTCCAACCCAGAAAAGATTTATCATTTACCTTTAATCTTTTTAAATAAAACAAATTTCAGCTCATAATTCTTTAAGCTAAATTAAGCTTCAAAATCAATGGAGAAATAAAATCTTTTACTGCTATGCATACACTGGAGAAATTCTTCACAAGACCAACTCTATAGGAAATACTTAGACCTGTTCTCCATATCAAACATCACAATGAACTACCAGCAAAGTAAATACCCAGAAACTCAAGGACAACACCTGGTTTCCACAATAGCACAAAGGATAAAACTAAGCAATGGACTTTCACAAAATAAGATCAATAGAACTCCACCACAATTATCAATTCTCTCCATAAATGTAAATGGATTGAATTCTCCACTTAAGAGACACAGTCTGGCTGACTGGATTAAAAAGCGCAGCCATCCATATGTTGTCTCCAGGAAACAGACATAACCCTGAAGGATAAAAAAGGACCAGAGTGTAGAGTTAGAAAACAATATTTGGAAATATGGAAATCAGAAGAAAAGCAGGGTCACAATCTTATTTTCAGATACAAGCGGATTTAAAACAACTAAAGTTAAGAAAAACGAACATAGCCACTTCATACTGGTTGAGGGATGTCAGGAACCAGCCCCAACAACCCTATAGGTTCCCTTCCAGCAGTTTGGTGAGACAAGAGGATGTATAAGAATAAAAAATAAATGACAAGAGACACAAAGAGACAGTTTAACAGTTGCTAGGGTAGGGAGGCTGCAGCCTTTCTTCGCGAGGTTCCAGCATGCCACCCCAAATTCCATGCTAGCTCCATTTTTATTTCATACACCAGTGTTTCAATCATAAATCTCATGAGGGCAAGGCAAACAATCCTGTCACAGTTTTTGCTGCACTTACATTTTTCTAACCAAACTATTTCTTTAACTAACTACATTAATTGGATGGATTTACTTGTTACTTTTATTGCTTTAATGTATTTATGATCTTAACACAAACAGATTATGGAACAGTGAAAACAGTCCAGAAGCAGGACATCAGAGAAGACCCCAATTAGGCCACACACACAAATCACAAAAGTGATCATTAACATTCTGAAAGCTTTATGTCCAGACAAACACTCCTGTGGCCATACCAAGGTGACAGAGGCAAAGAAATATTTTATCTCCTTATCTGGTTCAGAGCAATTCTTACTGTGTTCAACAAAGCTTAAACCTTTTACATTCTCAAGTCCCCAAAATCACTCTCCCAGAGCAAACAGAAAACCTATGCGGCTCTCAGGTGCACTGCAGGGAGCAGAGGGGTTCCAGCAAGACAACTTTCAGAATTTTTAAAGGTGCAAGCCTTCAACAGTGCTTTGCACTGAAATTAGGGCTGTCTTAAATCAGTTTTCTCCTGTTTCTGTTTTTCTTTGTCCATTCTCTCTAATCATATTCCTAATTCAATGTCTAATCTACTTATAATTAATAATTTAATATTAGTTTCAAGCTTATAAAATCAGTATTACAATAATGCAAGCACATCAATATATGACTCTTCCCTTAAGTCCCCACACACACCCCTGCAAAGGGAACAATACAACAAGTGAACAATTCAATTCTAATTATTTATGGACCCAACATAAATGTTCCCAGATTTATGAAACAGATCTTAATTGATCTGAACAATATGACATCCTATAACACTATAATAGCTATGGACTTTTACATCCCCCTGAAAGTACTGGACTAATCCTTTAAACAGAAACTAAACAAAGATATAACGGACTTAAATGTGAACCTACAGCAAATGGGCTTAACATATTACAGAAGACAGAAGACACCACCCCAATGCTAAGGAATATACATTTTTCTCATCAGCCCATGGAATATACTCCAAAATGGACAGAATCTAGGACACAAATTAAACCTTAGAAAAAATTAAAATTACACCTTTTATCTTTTCAGAACACAAGGCAATAAAAGTGGAACTCAATTCCAACAAAAATTTTTATCCCCACACAAAGCACAGACTTAAACAACCTTATGCTGAATGACAGTTGGGCTACTAAGGAAGAGATAAAGGAGGAAATTATCTAACTACTTGAATAAAACAACAATAAATCTACAAGTTACCAAACCTGTGATATACTGCAAAAGCAGCACTAAGAGGGAAGTTTATCACATTAGATGCCTACAGCCAAAAAACAGAAAGAAATTATATCAACAACCTAATGAATCATCTTTAGGAAATGGAAAAGGAAGAATCATCCAATCCCAAATCTAGCAAAAGAAAATAAATAACCAAAATTAAATCAGAAATAAATGAAATTTAAAACAAAAGAATCATTCAGAAAATTAATAAAACAAAAAGTTGGTTCTTCAAAAAAATACATAAAATCGATAAACCACTGGCCAGATTAACTAGAAACAGGAAAGTAAAGTCTCTAATAGCCTCAATCAGAAATGAAAATTGATAAATAACAAAAGATACCACAGAGATATAAGAGATTATCTCTGACCACTACAAGAAACTCTACGTCCAGGAATTTAACAATGTGGAGGAAACAGACAAATACCTAGAATCATACCAGTGCTCTACACTTAACCAGGAAGAAATAGATCTCTTGAACAGACCATTAGCAAGCACTGAAATTGAATAAAAATAAAAATCTTTCAACAACAACAATAAAAAAAAAAGCCCTTGACCAGATGGCTTCATACCAGAATTCTGTCAAATCGTCAAAGATGAGCTATACAAAGGTAAACTACCTATACTTCAAAATCTATTCCAAAACAGTGAGAAGGAAGTTTCCCCAACATATTCTATGACACAAACATCACCCTGATACCCAAACCAGGAAAAGACCCAACTAAAAAGGAGAACTACATACCAATTTCACTAACGAATATAGATGCTATGTACTCAACAAAATCTTAGCCAATAGACAGCCACACATTAAAAAAATTATGCATCAAAATCCAGTTTCATCCCAGAGATGCAAGGCTGGTTTAATATATGCAAATCAATAAATGTAATTTGCCATTTATAAAGGTATATACCAATAATATCAATAGAAGCAAAAACAAAGACCATGTGATCTTTTCCATATATGCAGAAAAAAGCATTTGATAAAATTCAGCATCCTTTTCTAACAAGAACATCTAAGAATAGAAGCATAGGTGACACATTTCTTAAGCTGATTGAAGACATTTATAGCAAACCCACAGCTAATATCATGCTGAATGGAGTAAAATTGAAAGCTTTTCCACTTCAAACTGGAACCAGACGAGGATGTCCTCTATCACCACCACTATTCAACATAGTTCTGGAAGTTCTACCCAGTGAATCAGGCAAGAAAAGGACATATAGGTATCCTAATAGTGGTAGAGGACGTCAAACTCTCAGATAAACTTGTATACATCTCCAGTAATTTTCTAGGCCACTGAGTTATAGCATGAATGAAAAGGTATTTCCATGAGCTCAATGTAGATAGATTTAAGAATAACAGGTTGATAAATGACATGCTTCCTTTCAAAATTTTGATGTCCAAGAAACCTTTCTTGACTCACGTCATCTCTGCTTATCCTTTATTCTGCCATTCATATGCATTTATGTGATTCTGCACACTATTAATTTTTATCATTTAGATATAGCTCTTTTGTTGCTATTAAGTCCCCAATAACTAAATACGTGTTCTCCCTCCAGCTATAAAAACTTTCTTTTTTTAAATATACTACTAGTATAGTTCTATGGCAAAGAAGGAATGTTTTGAACATTACAGCTGTTATAATATAAGGAGATATTGGTTGCTACTGTTAAAATGCCCAAGAGCAGGTAGTTTCACCTGTAGTGGTAGTATCTACTTTAGTAGACATTTCTTAACAACATATATAAACCCATTAATTATGTTGGCCTCTATTTCATAGAACATTTAAGCAATGATCTTTTTACACTTGATAAGGTTTTTCAGGAAAACACTTGATAATTTACAAAAGTTTAAGTAGATATCTTGGAGACAAATCTTACTAAGTTTTCTGAGTAAGATTGTTCTATCTCAAATTATCATGAAGGACAAGAAGCAGATGTCATGATATCAGGGAGGTTGCTGCCAAGAGAAGTAAAGTTGTATTTAGAAACCTAAGATGCCAGATGCTTCTGATTTAAATCTAAAACACAGAAAAAATATATAAAGCCAACTAAATATTACTTATGATGACCCCATTTAGTAATATAACCCAATGTGAATCATCAATACGCATCCATGGAAAACTGGGTCTCTACTCCTTGTTCAGTTTTTTTAATAGCTTTGATATAATTAATGCATCTAAATGTAAAATATCCAAAAATAACAAAAGTAGATAACTATGCTCACTTCCATTTTGATGTTTTATTTGTGTACTTTGTCCCATCATACACAAAGAGAGAGAGAGAGAAAAACTCTATTCTACAATCTTGCTTTGCTCAAAGTCTAAAAGTCACCATTTCTACTGAGGACTTGATTATTGTCAGAACTGTTTCATCCACTGCAAATTTCATTAGGCAGAAATTTGGCTCTCAGAATTTTACACCATATGTAAGTTAAAAAGATTTTTTTTTCTAAAGATGCATTAACTATTCTCTGATTTGAGAGTCCAAATGAATTTGCACATTTCCCACCTTCCAAACTTAAAGCAAAAACAATTCCCTCCAGCAGCAGTTTTTAAATTCACCTGATTTGATGCTTATCCATAGATTTTAAATGGAGTGATCAATGCAGATATCATAATATGTTCATTATTATATTCTGGATCCAGGGAAACATGTATTCCCATTCATAATTGTCATTGCCATGTTATTAGCATTTCAGTTCTAATGATTGGTTGTTTTAAGACGGGGTCTTATATAAAGCAGCATAATGCTATTCTATTTTATTACATCTCTGTTTTTCACTACGTGCTGTATCTTTTCCATTCATTTTGTACCTTCAAAAACCACTGAAAACCTTGAAGATAAAGGAAACAAGAAGTTATAGAGAGGAACAGAAGTCCTGATTCACACAAACATCATAGATTAGAGATGTTAAAAAGTTTTATACAAACAGTTATAGGTATATTTTGCTTCAGTGTTATTTTCATTAAGATGGTAGCATTTTTTATGTAAACTGTCAAAGAAGCAATTCTACTTCAAGGAAATTATTTCAGAGCCTTTCTATACTTGCAGTTTCTTTGCATCCTTTAAACACAGACAAGCACACAGAAAGGGTTGGGAAAGACGTGCTACGTGGATTGTAATGATTTACAAAATTTTTTGAGTCATCATATATAGCCCCCCCAAAACAAGAATTAAATCACTTTCACAGTTTATTCCTTTTTGCACCAAAGATATGAACTGCTTTTAAAAAGGTTGGGCACAGCGGCTTATGTGCGTGATCCCAGCATTTTGGGAGGTCGAAGTGGAACGATTATTTCAGTTCAGGAGCTCAAGATCAGTGTGGGCAACAAAGGGAGATCCCATCTCTACAAAAAATCAAAAATGAATTGGCCAGGCCTGGTGGCATGGGCCTATAGTCACTCAGGAGACTAAAGGGGGAGACTTTCTCGAACCCAGGAATTCAAGGTTACAGTGAGCTATGATTGGGCTATTGCACTCCAGCCTGAACAACACAGTGAGACTTTATCTCTTGAAAGAAAAATAACTAATTTGCCTTTCATGAGGAAGTCTATGATGGAATAATAACTCGAGAGAAAAACTGAGAAAAAAAATCACGAAGGCAAAAAAAAAGGAGGAATAAAAGACTAATTTTTACATGAACATTTTAATTCATCCCTACTCTGGAGAGCAGTAAATAGTTTTGCACCTCACTTAAAAAATACAAGAGCAGAGACACCTGGGTTTATTTGCCTCCAGACACAGAATAAGAAGCGATGTCATAGGAAAACATGATTGGCTTCGTAGGTTGATGTCAATTCTCCCGACTAACAAAGCATGAGGGATTTATTTGTCCTACGTTGATGCCTATTATGAAGTGAAATCTGACATATTTTAAACATGTTATTCTCAAAATAGTAGCAGATTCTTATTTCTTCCTGAAAATATAAAATAGCCAGTTTTTTAGTGACCCTTTTATTCAATTTCTCCCTTCTTGGTTTAGGACCTATCATTATGACTTTAATATACATTATAGTTGTATGAAAACTCTTCTATCCATATGGCTAATGTGCAGTGGAATCTGGTCTGGGGAAGGAGACTGGCAGAGAAGTCAGGTACTCAAGCCATTCTGAATCTCTCAAGATTTTATACTAAGCACTCTGTATACTTTGCATACATCGTATCAAGCACGAAAAATCATTCATATTTGTTCAGAAGCATGACATTCTCTCATTTCTCCTAAAGCCTCATTAACAGAATATTGTGAACTTCCTATACGGCCCATAATTCCAACTTAATTTAAAGTTACACATCCTCTTCCTTAAGCAATGTTTGAGTATTACCAATATACTAAAAGATAGATGAGATGTCCTCGTGGCAATACAGCTTTTAACCTTTCCTCTCCTCTACCATGACGGGGGTGAATTACCGTAAATGATGGGTACCCTGTCTGCAGTGTGGACAATTGATTTGACCTGACTGCCTCCAAAGCTCTAATGGACTTTGTGGCCAAGTCCCTAGAGATATAAAATATGTTGAAGTGAATTGGGGCAGGTTAAAGAACAGACTTGCTTTTCATTGCAGGCTCTGGCTATCATAGATCTCCCAGTTGTTCAGGGCAAAAGATTAAATATGATCAATACCCAAATAATTTTTTTAAAGTATTTCCCTCAGTAAATCTGTTTTTGTTATTTTTCCCCCCTTGCCAAGCCTGATTTTACAAACCTTGAAAAGATTCTTTTTTTTTCAAATACAGAATTGCATACATAGCTCTATCTTCGGTTTCTTTCTACTTAATTTATCCTCATCTAATTCGGTATATTGATTACTTGAGCTGCACAAAATTTCTTTGGATTTAGATAGTGAATTCCCCATTCTTTGAATTTACACTGACATATCTATTTTCAGTGAGGAAAAAAAAAAAGGTTACGAAAGAGGAAGGAAGTGTGGTGGGAAACACTTCAGGCAAACAAAGAGAAGATAATAAAGACAGAGATTTTCAGATAAAATACCCCCAAAAAAGACCAAAAAATTGAATTTAAATATGTATTTGTCAGGTTGAAATTGTGTTGTTTTTCTGAATCACATGATATATGGAAAGAAGAAGAAAACAGTGGTTGGGATATAAAAAATGCTAAATTAATACATAGAAGTGAACAACAATAATGTAAAGTTAAATCCTCACACTTTTCGCTCAGTCATTAGAGGAAGCAAACATACCTCAAGGGGAGATCTGTGCCGAAAAACAAGGAAGAAGTTGAGAAGAAAACATTCAATAAGTTAAGGGAAGAATGCTTGAAGGAGCTTTGTTTGGATCAATAGGAAACTGATATCTCAATAATTCCAGATCTCACTAGATGGAGAGTTTCTCTGTAAAGAGTATTGTCCAATTCTGTATTCTGTAAAATGCACAAAGAATCTCCAAAAAAATCAATTTTCTTTTTTTAAATTTTATTTTATTGATATGGACAATGCTCACAAGGGTTCCAAATGTTGGCACCATCTTTTTAAGGCTCTTTTAAAAATCAAGCTTCTTTTAAAATGCGTAATCAGGCCGCTGATGTTTATTCAACAAATACCAAGCAATACTCTGGACAAAACACTGTGCTGGACAAAAGGCCATGCTAGACAATAAGGGAGAATAGAAATCTGAAAGATACATATTCCTGCTCCTGAACAAGATAACAACCGAACTGAGAAAATTAGATAAGGACTAGAACATTAGTCCAAGGCAAAATGTGCTGAGTCCCACAAGACGTATAAAGTGCTTTGGGTTTTAGAGGAGGGAGCAGAGACATTCCCTTGTCAGAGCCAAGAAAGCTTCACTGAAGCTGGGCTCAAATGCAATACGCAGCTAGGACAATTTTAAAAGTCTGAACATTTTCGTAAACTAGGTTTATTCGCAACAATGATGTATGTAATTATAATATCACCTTTCTATGACTTAAACACTCAGAGGCCAGCAAGCTTTTTCAGTAAAGGGCTGATAGTCCATATTTTAGGAATTTAACCCTTAAGTTCCCTGCTGCAACTAGTCCGCTATGACAAAGACAGTTTGCAAACAGATGAGCCTGTCTGTGTTCCAATAAAACTTTACTATGAACACTGAAACCTGAATTTTATATAATTTCCACATGAAATAAAATATATATTTTTTAAGCATTTAAAAATACAAAAACCTTTCTTAGCTCACAAGCCAGGAGGAAAAGAAAAATGGTGGGCTGAATTAGCTGACAGGCTATAGGTAGACAATCCCTCTGTGCTTTCTGCTATAGCATCTCATCCTAGTCAAATATTCCTTTGTGATTTTCTATCTATAATATATTCCTCAAACTGTGTCTTAATAATCCTGATAGTTTATACATAGGGGGAAAAAACACTTTCCTTCTTAAGCATGCTTGTAGTTATAATTCTTTGAAGCATTTGAGTATTTTTCTGATTTTCTTGAAATGAATCAATAAGTATGTACGTGGTGTGTGCTATAGCCTATTCTACAGTTTTCTAAAAGAGCCAGGCTACAATTTTTGAGTTTTGAATTCAATTCAATAATATTTTATTGAATTCTTCAGCAATAACAACATATGGGTCAAGGATGATACTTAATATGCTGAAGAATTCATTAGAGGCAAAGAAAGAGATGAAGCACAAAGGACATATTTGATCCCAAGAGGGAATTTGGAATAATTTTCCAACTTGAACATTCATCCTGGAAATACATGAAGACCCATTCTTTTTTTAACTTCAAATATCATATTTTAAATTATATGAATAAGTTTATTAAATATCAAAAAAAGGACAAAAGTAGATAACTATGCTCACTTCCATTCTTATGTTTATATGCCTCCTTGGTCCCATCCTACACAGAGTTGAGATTTGAGGAATTCAACCCTCACTATGATCTTCAGGAAAGGACATTTATGGGATATACATCATGAATCTTAGTTCTGTGTTATCTCATTCAATCTCATTCATTCTTTACTTTAACCCTATAAAAGATGCATCATTTTCATTTTTAAAGGTTTAAAGTGATTAAATGACTCACCTATATTAACATAGTAAATGTGAACCTAGACTTTCTGGCTCCAAATTCTAATAATATTCTATTGGCTATTCACTTCTTCTAATCTGAAGTTAAGCTTGTCTGAGCATATGTTATTTTAGATAATTAAATATCAAGAAACTAACCAAGCAGTTAGTTTGAAATGCAAATTCAAATTTATTATAGTCTATAGATGAAACACTATTAAGCAAATATTTAGCTTAATAAATATATTTATTGTATTATATGTCAGAGGAACAGACTACAATGTCATCTCATTAACTCTAGGAAGGAAGAATATTTCTCTCCCCAATTCTAATTTGCTGTGCAAAGTAATCCTGACTAAAGAAAGAAAAGAATTAATTGTTCTGATATTTTATCAAATAAATCACCTTCTATCTATACAACGATTTAAAAAAACATATATAATATCGTGTTTTACACATAAAGGTAACTAGATTAAAAACCAAAGTATTCAAGTAATACTTCAAGAAAACACTAGAATTATTATATAGATATAAGGACCAGAAATTTAACAAAGACCTGCCACTCATTTAGGATAATGCCAGAAATTGTGCTCAGTCCCAGAGTGTTAGAGGTGGAAGAGCTAATGGGGATTCCAATTTGTTTGCTTTTTACAGATGTTCAGTATATGGAATCTCTGAGCCTGAATCAAATAGCAAGAATTATTAAAAAATAAATATTATAAAATGAAAAGCCTAATCTTCACTCTCTATGAATGTCAAAATTCAGACCATAGGCCAAAAAACAAAGCCATCAAAGAACCATTTCTTGAGGTTATAAAATTTCAAGTATACTTTGTTCACTTTGATTTTCAAAATATTTCAAAAAGAAAGAAACTGTTTAAGGGGAAATGGATTTTCCTTAAATTTCTAACTGATTGATCTTATATGATGGAATCAAAAAATCAAAAATATGAGAAAACAGTAGCTCAGGAATAAAGAAGTTTCTATATATTCTGTTGCTCCTCTAATCAGTCTCATAGAATTCCTACATAAAAATTACAATAAGAGAAACATGGGCATTGATGTCACGAAAACTAGACAAAATTATTTCTTTACTTCTACTATGGAGTCCAATGGCAACTAGACACAATATTTCCATTGTGGTATGTTGCTCTCCAGTAATGAAATATATAAGAAGAGTCATTTTCTTCTGTATACCTGAATTTCTGCTTTTATATAACTTGCCACAGCATCTGTCTAAAAATTAGAGATTTTCATTTCATTAAGTGATCAATGAAATGTCTTCAAATAACCAACCAAATAACTGTATGTTTGACAGAACTGTATAAACTATTTACCAAGATATTTAGCATCATATTGATACCAGCTATTTTTTCCTTCCGATTCACCTTCTTAACCTGTGTCGTTTCATATTATCTCTCATTTCTACCTTTTTATCCCAGGACCTCACGGGTAGTCTGTACGAGTCCTTTCCAGGAGGGTGGAACAGTGGTAAGGAGAGTGAGGTAGACATGGGGAAAGTATTCCTATGGCCACAAATTGTGGGTGTGTATTTGTGTGTGTTTTTATTTATTCTGTTTCTTAATTCATTTTAGTGAACCTCTTTAGCAAACTTGGATGCCACATATATATTTTTATAAGCTTTTGAACTGAAGTATAACATTTATCCAGAAAAGGTATTAATCCTAAGCATATAGCTGAATGAAAATCAATAAACACTTCAATGTTTGATTCTTCTTATTATTATTTCTTTTGAGACAGAGCCTCAAGCTATCTCCTTGGGTAGAGTACTGTGGCATCACAGCTCACAGCAACCTCCAACTCCTGGGCTCAAGCGAGTCTCCTGCCTCTGCCTCCCAAGTAGCTGAGATTACAGGCGCCCACCACAACACCTGGCTATTTTTTGGTTGCAACTCTCCTTGCTGTTTGGCGGGCCCGGGCTGGATTCGAACCCTCCACCTTAGGTGTATGTGGCTGGTGCCTTAGTCGATTGAGCCACAGGCGCCAAGCCTCAATGTTTGATTCAATGTAACATCCCTGGATCAAGAAAAAGAACATCTCCAGCATCTCAGAAAGCCCTCCCACTTTCAGTCTTTCCTAATCTCTACGTTATTCTTCCCCTCTACCCCAAAACTATCTTTTATATCAATTTTTATTCCCTTTTGACGTCATTCAAATCTATTCATCAATGCATCTTTCTGCCCAGAACTATTCATCATCCCAGTCAAAATGTTTTTATTGCTTTATACATTTTATGACACAGCATGCTGAAATTAGTTGCTTGGCCTCCAATCAGAAAGATCTGGTTTCATTACTGTTTAGTTTTGTAACCATGAATAAGTTACTTAACCTCTCTAAGCTTTAATAGTTTTAATCACAAAATGTGAACAAATAATAGTATCTGCCTTTGTAGCCTTCTCTTAGAGGGGGAATGATAAAATACATGTAAAGTTACTAACACTACTTATGATTTAGTAAGAAAACTATAAATAATTATAATTTCATATCAATGGCATGATACCAGCACTCAACAAACATTTGAGTCACCATCTTTGAGCTCTGTATAACTCAGCCTGTATAAACTATAAATACTCCCTGTGTTCATAACCTGATTACTTGTCTAATTTTAAATGCAGTCAAGGTAACACCTAATCTTACACAAATATCAGTACTCCTCATTATTTCTAAAGTACTTTTCACAACATGTGTATTTGTGGATATAGCTCTCCTAAAATGAAACACTTTCAACCTAGTATCCTGTCATATTAATAATATCAAAGAATATACAAGTTTATACTTTATTTAATTCTTCTAACGACCTTCAAAACATGAGTTAATGTTTCTCAGTTTGTAATTGTTTAATTTGACAAAAGCATATATCACTTTAATGATAACATGTTATCCAGTAGCATTTTAAGTGCTTTGCATAGTATAAGTGTCCTAAGATTAGAAAAAAAAAGTTGCCTAAGTTCACCCAGGTAGTAAATGGAATAACTGGAGTTCACTCCAAGGCAGGCCATCTAACCATTCATACAGGGCCAACAAATACCTGAAGTAACTGATTAAAGATGGGCATATAAATAAAGCTTTCATGTATAATGGAGTGTGCAAAACAGAGATATTTTGAGCATTTGGGGTGTGGAAGTTGGTTTTTCTCTTCTGCCTTAACCTCTTATCATCACAGAAGAGAAAAACCTCAGTTAAGTTCAGGGTGCTGGAGGGCTTGGTTCATAACAGGCCTTGTTGCAAGCACATGGAGGAATCACCATAGGCTCCTCATGCTCCAGAAGCAGTTATAGCTAAAAATTTTTTAAAGACTTTAATAAATAACTCCTTGTTTTCAAAAATCAAAAAACTTAGGTTGTAATAAAAATAACCTGCTTTTATAACCAATATAAATTTTTCGGATCTGTCACGTTTTCAAAGACCAGGTGTCTCTTCTTTAGATTACCTTTTCTTATTGTCCACACCTAGTTATTACATGTCTACTCTGTGCACTGTCCTAAGTAGAAGAGATACTGAAACATTAAGACATCATTTCAGATGCTTTATCATTTAGTTTTCTCTCTTTAAAAGTATCTTTTTTCCTTATCTCTGTAACTGGTGGCCTTAATTGAAATAACATCTACAAAGCATTTTCTATTTTCTGGAAAGCAGGTGATGCATTACAATGTTTTGTGCAAGTATTACAGTTAACATATGGCAAATTATCCTAGTCAAATGCTTTATAGAGATATTTCAAACATTTAAGTTTCTGTACACCTAATTGTATTTTTTACACTTAGGGGGAAAAGACTTGTTAAATTCTTTTCCTTAGATAACATGAATAAAAAACTAAGAGAATATTTAGGCATCTGGGAAGAATCTTTTAAAGGTCCCTATTTCCATTCGCCTCTTTCCTCTTACTGGTATGAACAAATATTCCTTATAGTGAGACATTTGTTCTATTTTATAGACTATTTCAGAAGATATGGGTGACCTCTCTGGGCCTATGTTCTTGTATTTGGAAACACAGTTGGGTATTACTGGCCTCCTGTCCCCTGAAAGGCCAAAGTTGAACACTATATTATCTGGGCAGGCAACACCTTATTCTAATTCCTCAACAATTCTAACAACTCACAGCCCTTCTCAGTCCCCTTATGAACACAGATGTCATTTTAATGGGGGGAGAGCTGAAGTGACAAGAAGGTGACCTGTGGGTGAACCCAGGAGCAGGTGAGGCCTGTCAGTTTTTAATTTGAAACTGGTGTCAAGTCTGAGGAATGGCTGGTATAATCACATTTGTAACTGATCTCCTATAAACTCTGCAAACATTCATAGGATGGCTATTGTGGACAATATGAAATTAACAATTCACATGCAGGTCTCTGGGCACCTAACTAAATCAAATGTATCTTTGAAAACTGTATCAACACAGCCTGTTTTCCCCATGACGAGATTAGCATAACTAAGAAGCACCAATTGTACTCCTAAGTGAAAGATTTGTTTTTGGCATAAATTTATAAAGACATAACATTTTAAAAATGTAATTACTGTTTCAAGGCATAATTTAACTTATCACATAGTGGTCTAAGCAGGAAAAGTACAAAATTAAATTCAATACTATGATTATACAATATTCATCTTCAAAAGTTATGCCCTAATATATACAGAAATGCTTCTTAAAATATTTTCTATTCATTGACCTAATTTTTATAGACCTGATAGGCACCATGTGTATATATAAGTACAGTACCTCGAGTTCCTTATGCTGACCAGCTACCTTATGTTGACCTGTTCCAGTCCCTTGGGGAGTCTACTTACAGAGTTTCTACTATTCATTTCCTTATTTGCTTTCTTTAATTTTCATCATCATTTTGTAATTTTTAGGATGCATATCGTATACATGCATTACTTTAACAGTTTTAAACACAAGTATTTCATTTTCTTTGGAGGAGTCATAAATTGTATGTCTTTAATTTCTGGCTTTTGCAAATATACATTGTTATTTTATGAAAAGGTAAAAAAAAGTTTCTGTTCAATCCCTTAAGATTTCCAAAGGAGTAGGTGCTGGTCCCATATGCCAGAGGTGGCAGGTTCAAACCCAGCCCTGGCCAAAAACTGCAGAAAAAAAAAAAATGTTTGGGGTAGTGCCTGTGGCTCAATCCCTTAAGATTTCATATAGCAGAGCTCTCTCAAAATATTTGAATTATTGTTAATCAATAAATATACCACAAATACAACTTCTAAACTTCACATTTGCTAAAAAATTACATTAACTTGGAACCTACCTGCAAAAGTAAAATTCAAACATTCTAGACAATTATCACAGTGTCCCTACCAAACTAAGAATGCATTTCAAAGCTCTGCAAGAGTTAGAGAATGATGAGACATTTAGCAACTAGCAATATCCATTGACATAAGAACAAAATGATGGGGATACACAAGCTTTGTCATTTTTCTTCCACAGATTTAGGATGAAAAATAATATTAGCTGGTATTTGAGTAATTATTTGCTGGAAATGGAATCTTGACAACACTGTGAGAAAGGTTTGGTTCATTACTCACATTTTACAAATGAAGATCCCTAAGGCATAGTGAGTTTAGTGGGTTACAAACCACCGACAGTAGTGTCAGGATTTGAACCCAAGTCTGATAGAACAACTTTTACTTTTAACCACTCCTTATCACTCCTTGGGACATGTAGTTTTGTCATCTCAATACTTGTGAGACACTGAAGAACATAAACATGTGATCAACACTAAAATGTTTCAGCTAAAGGGCATGTGAGATAGACGATTACATATTTCCTGTTGGCAGAACAATGAACATGTTCTCATTGCATCTCCTTAGAACTTAAGTCTTCTTAAGAACCATTTCAGCTGTTATCACTCCCTACATTTTAGACACGTGGAACTTCTACACTTTCAAGTGGTCAGTCCCATATCCTTTCTTCTTCTGAAGCTACTCGTATGTCTGTTAGGAGAAAATGTTATGTAAAGAAAAGAGCTTAGATTTTGAAGTCAGAGAAGTTGGATGTGAATCCCAGATCTGCAACTTATTCAAATGAAGGTGAACTTGCTCAAATGACTCAGCCTTACAGAAACTTGGTTTCATTATCTCCATGATGGTAGGAGTACTACTTGCTATTTTCTGAGAGGGTTACTATGAGACTCTGAGGACACTATGTATGTAAAAGTACTTTAAAGATAGAGACATACAAAGGTTGATTCCAAATAACTAACTTGCCTGGGCTAGCGGGGACCACCTAGAGACCAGATCAAGAAACAATATAACTTCAGATCTCTTTCCTACCACTCTTTTCTATTATATTGAGGGTGTTTCATATAACGTAAGCTGTCTTCTTTTCCTAAGTAATCTTAGTGAATTCTATGATACCCATTCCTTAAAGTTTCCAGACTGTAGAAACAGATTTAGTAACAAAAATAAAAATGTATATGTTTCTTAAGTCTAAAGGGCTTCCAAAGTCTCAAGTCTCCAGGCTTTAACACCTGCAATTGCCCTTTTTGGTTTTCTAACACACTTTCCTCACCTGTGTATTCCCATGTAACTCTATGGAATCAACTTTAGTCACTTTTCCTCTTAAGGCTTCTCTGATTCTCATGTGGATATGAATTCTATTTCCCTTACTACCCAGTAAAACCAGTTTCCTGCTTCTATGGCACATTGTATTTTAACCATTTCACCTGATTCTCTTTCTCCACAGTTCGAATGCAAGGCTCTAGAAGGTAGAGAACTTTGCTGAGTTTATTTCTGTATCTCTAGTGTCCAACACAGTGCTCACCACAGAAGGGGCTCAATAAATGACTGATGACTATAGGCTAGTATCCATGGCGTATAGCCAAAGAGACATGAGAAACAAACTTTGAACACCGGAGGAATTCTATAAATGAAAGGCAGCTCATGTGAGCAATGCATTAAACCAATACATAATATGAGGAATGGACAAACAATTTGGGGAAAACTCTTCAGTAACAACATACTAAGCAGAAGACAAGATATTTTGAAAACCAATCAAAGTAACTGAGACAACACATTATTTACTAATTAATTTTACAAAGAGGTGACCAACATGTAAAAAATATTTTGTAAATATATTGTAAATTTTTTCAATGACTATTTTGTAAATAAAGGAACATTTATCTATAACTTGCCATTTTCCCTTATTACGGTGACTGCATGGGTGAATTTGGATCCCTTGTATCGGCAACCAACTGATTTTTGATAAAGCAAAAAATACACACTGGGGAAAGAGAGCTCTAATCAGTAAGTGGCCCTGGGAAAACTTGATACCCACATGCAGAAGAATGAAACAGAACCCTTACTACTCAGCATATACAAAAATTAATTCAAGAAGAATAAAAAACTTAAATGTAAGGCATAAAAGTTCTAGAAGAAAACAGGAAAAACTATTCTAGACACTGGGCTAGGTAAAATGAAAATACAACTAATAAGTAAATGAGACTTAATAAAATTAAAGAGCTTCTACACAGCAAAGGGAAGAATCAACAGAACAAATAGACAACCTATGGAATGGCTGGAAACATTCACAAACCATATAGCCAATAAAGGGCAAATATCCAGCATCTACAAAGAACTCTAATAAGTCAGTAAGAAAAAAAAAAACATTAATAATTGCTCAAAAGACATTAGCAAGTTTTCAAAAGAAGACAGACAAATGGTCAACAAACAAATGAAAAAATATTTAATATCACTAATCATTAGGGGAAAGCAAATTAAAATCGTAATGAGATACCACCTCACACTTCATGGAATGGGCATTAATAAAAAGTAGGAAAAAATACTTTCCAGTGTTATTGAAGCAAGAAAGGAATGCTTTTGCATTGTTGATGAGACCACATCTCTATGGAAAATAGAGATTCCTCAGAGAAATAAATAAACATTACATTCAGTGCAGCAATCCTACTACCCAGTACTCAGATATTGATAAGAGCATTAATATTAATAATCATAAAGATGTAGAATCAATCTAAATGCCCATCATTTCATGAGTGGATTAAGAAAATGTGGTGGTGTGGCTTTTGCAGCAACTTAGATGGAACAGAAGATCACTATTCTAAGTATCTCGGGAATAGAAAACACCATAAGTACTCCATAATAATTGCAAACTAAATAGAGTATACTAGCACAAAGAGATGTAAAGGTCATTGGAAACTAAGAAGGGAGGAGTGTTTAATAAGAACTTGCCCATCAGGTATAAGGAATATTATTCTAGTGATGGGCACACTAAAAGTCACAACTTAAGCATTATACAGGTATCCATGTTAAAAAAAAAAAATAATCTGTATTCCCAAACATTTTGAAACTTAAAAAAAAAATTAAAAGAAAAAAAGAATCCAAAGCTTGAGTTGATAGTGCAGGGAAACACTAAATCCACATTCATAGTACTCATGATTTTAGGGAAATAAAAATGACAAACTGAAAATAAATGATTTTTATCTCTCTTTTTCATTGTCCCATGCTTGAAAGTGTTTTCATAGATGTTAGAAAATTAATTTAATAAGGAATTTTTGAAACCCTGCTGCAATTTATTAAAAACTAGGTTTCTAACTGATTTCTTTTTTTATCTTTTTTTTATTAGATCATAATTGTGTACATTAATTCTATCATAGGATACAGTGTGTTGCTTCCATATGCAGTTTGGAAAACTCTCATCCAACTGGCTAACATAGCCATCATGTCTTTCTCATAATTGTTGTATTAAGA